>JAJMFM010000065.1:0-70160 GCA_030574875.1 Taiozyma peoriensis
AGAAGACTCAACTGAGGAAGCTGGAACTGAAGAGGAGGTTTCGACTGTTGCTGAAGAGCTGACTGAAGAAGCTGGAGCTGAAGTGGTGGTTTCGATTGAGGCTGAAGAAGAACTGACTGAAGAAGCTGGAACAGAGGATGATTCAACTGAAGAAGCTGGAACCGAAAAAGACTCAACTGAAGAAGCTGGAACCGAAGAAGACTCAACTGAGGAAGCTGGAGCTGAAGAAGACTCAACTGAGGAAGCTGGAACCGTAGAAGACTCAACTGAGGAAGCTGGAACTGAAGAGGAGGTTTCGACTGTTGCTGAAGAGCTGACTGAAGAAGCTGGAGCTGAAGTGGTGGTTTCGATTGAGGCTGAAGAAGAACTGACTGAAGAAGCTGGAACAGAGGATGATTCAACCGAGGAAGCTGGAGCTGAGGAAGACTCAACTGAAGAAGCTGGAACTGAAGAGGATTCGCTAGAAGTGAATCCAACTGGAGTTGATGATGGAACTGAAGAGGATGGAACAGAAGCTGACCACCCTGGAGCTGAAGATGATGAAACCGAAGCTGAAGGTTTAGATGTTGGCCAATGTGGCTCTGACGATGGCCAGTGTGGTTTAGTTGATGTCTTTGGTGGTTTAGATGTTGGCTTTGGTGGTTTCGAGTGAGATGAGTATTTACCAGGAACACACTTTCCACCTCTTGATGGTTTTCCTGTGAAGTGGTCAACAGTGTCAAAATTGAAATCATGCTTAGAGCCGTACTTGTAAGTTTTACCAGAAGCACCTCTCTTACAATAGTTTGAGATGTCATTTTCAACTTCAACTATGGATGAGCCTGAAGAGCCACTGTACTTACCAACTAGTACCTGCCCTTCTTCGATATCAAACCCAAGGAAGAAGTTGCTGAAGAACGGCCAACCCAATTCAAAGGCATCGCCTTCTACAACATTTTCATCAATTGTACAATATTTAGCGTAGGAAGCTGAGCTTGATAATGATCCCTCAATTTCCTGGACAAAAACAGACAATGGAAGCTCGAAAGTAGACTCTGCACCAAAGTCCAATTCAATACTTGAAGCAGCAGCACAATCAAAAACATAACCGTTGAAGTTAGCGTCAAATTCAGCATCAAACTGAGCCAAGATACCCTGGTAAACAGTAGATGGGATCTTGAAACCAAAATCTGCACCAGTGTTGAAAGTGAAATCAGATGATTCTTTTAATAGAGAAGAAGTTGATCCACAGGTAAAGTCTTTCAAGTCAATTGTCCAAGAGTTATCAGTTTTTATGTCAAAAGTAAAAAGGTCACCGGTCCACTTTTTCAAGTCTAAAGCACCAAAATCAAACTCACCTGCTCCCGAATCATCATGATAGACAGAGAAAAATTTTCTTTTGATTTCACCAGCAGAGTACAAATAGTCAATAAATGTTTGTGAACCGCTTTGATCATAGTTGAGCCCAAAAACATTGACCTCTTTGTCCACCAATCCAAAGTCAACTTCAAAGGAAAGTTCTATATCTGAATCAAATGAAACAACATCTTTACCCCAAGTTCCATAGAGTGAACTGCCATCGAAATAGTTTTTGAAGTCTGTACCTGAGGATTCCCAAGTACTTGACTTTTGATAATCATAACTGCTTTTTCCGATGTTAGAAAATTTTGCACTAGTATCAAACTCAACTTCGACTGGTGATTTGGAACTACCAAGATAAACTGTTGATCCTGGAGTATTTTTGGATGCTGATGATGCTGATGATTGAAAAGTTCTCTTGCCCAAAGAGGAGGCTTTGTTGATTGGAACCTTAAGAAAAGCTTCGACTTGAACCAAACACAAGGCTATTGAAAGAAGTAACGAAGATGATAATCTCATAGCGAATGACTGATTTTCAAATAATCCTTAGATTGATTCCAACATTAACCGAACTAGATGAATAGATAATATACTGAACTTTTTGTCAGTTTAAATAGTCTTCTGAGATATCGAACACTTGAGAATAAAGGTCGAAATAATTAATTACTTTTTCATGTTAAAAGATTGGAGCTGTTCTATTTATGGGTTTTTGGACTGAATTCAATCAAAGTCAGACCATCTCTACAATCAAATTCTGTTTTAAAGCACATAGACAGCAGAAGATCTCAGATTGTCTCAGAAATGCAATGCTATCAACTGGAAATGCAATAGTTTTAAGTTGCTACTCTAGACTTTAGTTGATACTAGAGCTTAAGATTCGGTTAAAATAATGCGGTTCAGTTTAAATCTTATACATAAGGTATGTCTTATATGCAAGGCAATTCGATGGCTCACAATCATTTACTAGAATGGACTTCCAGAAAAAAATGCGAGATCTCCAAAATAAGCGAACCTTACCTAATAAGTGTAAGAAAATATGCACAAAAACAGAGCTCCGAAGCAAAGTGCCTCCAAGCATTTCTGCTGAGGAAGACACTTGCAACTTAACAGTGGTTAGGGCTTGAGTATTTTATACAATAAATTTTTTAACAGGTGCCGGTATGTAAGTTTGTTATAGTGGTTCCGTTCAATGCATTCCTTTGAACAACATTATCAAGTTGGAAAGGATTTTAAGTACGAGTTTGTATTTAGCTGCATTTGATTTGCGCGATTTACTCAGTAACAGATAAAGACAAACTCTATTGTTCGAAATTAAAGTAGCGGTCATTAAACGCCGGCTAATGTTAAGAAATTAATTTTTTCAAGTCTATAATAAGTGGGCATTGAATCAATGCTTCATACTATACAAAGGTATCTGTTAAAGCCTCCGTAGTTTCATTGCGTTTTATATTTTCTAGCCACTCTGGTCTAATTGAGAAAAATATAGCAAGAAATTTCGCTCCGATTGGAGGAGCCCTTCTGAATTCAGCATTGGTCTACAACATTGACCACCTTTCAAGTTTGTGTGCCTTATTGTGCCTGTTTATATTTTTTAAGTAATTATTTGTACCGTTTATGTTTTAGACACTCGATAATCATCATTATAAGCGACGGAGCGTGTAATGAATATGTCAACCTCTTGCTTCTATTGTGGTGCCAGAAGTTGCAATCTTGACATAACTTGTAAATCTTTCGAGTCAAGAGTGTTTGTTTCAGATTTAAACGTAAATCATAGCTCACAAGGTTATCTGGTTCAGGGCGGTAAGAAAGGAAGGATTGAAATTATTTGTCTCATACAAGCTTCAAAGTGTTCCGAATCTCAAGGAGAGCTCTAAGGTTCTTATTCCATTTGAATATTGTAGTCGATCTTCCGCACATTGAATAAAAATCCACTTGCTGAAGTGGAAGAGAAGACAAACTTTATTGGTGTGAAGTAGTTTTAAGTTTACGCGGTGGAGCACTATCCTCGAGAAAACCCTGGTTCAATAGTGGAATGCAAAGGCAGTTGGTCTCTACCACATTTTAATGCGCAGTCAACGCACTTGCAGTTGTCATATAATTGAGCAAATAAGCTATTAAACCTTATTATGTTTTATTTTATTTCTCCAGTTCAAGGGCACTGTTGTGTTAAACACAACCTATGATCATCAGCTTAATAGTGATCATTTATCTGTTTAATATATCAGTTGTACTGTTCTGGTTATCAAGAAAAGACAATCGAATATGCTGCGACCTTTATGATGAGGTTGAAGTGGAATAGTCACCATTTTGGTGTCTATGTGCTACAGCACTAGAGTAGCTTGACCCTTATAATGTGATTATGCAGTAATATAAGAATTGCTGCTGTGCACAAGCTTGAAAAATATTAATTAAAGACTGAAACAAAGTGTACTTGTTTAGCTGCCAACAATTGAAAGCCAAAAAATTCTTCTTATTTCCATTTAGCAAAATATCACATACGGAGTTTGTTGGTTCTCTTCCTTTAGAAGAACGTTCGTTATATGTTTGTATTTAGCTTGATAAAAAACGGTCTTGAGCATATTCATCTTTATGCGCCAGGTGCAGGTTGCATATTGAGATCTCGCTAAATTAACGAAAAAACCGATCTAATTAAGCCATATCCGGAAAACCCTTCAAAAGAAACATTCCGCTAAGTTGAGAAGTAATAAACCTCCTAAAGAAAAACGGAGAATTCGTTAATCTTAAACTTTCATTCCTCTTCCAAAAGCAAAAAAGCACTAGGAAGGGAACGCAAGCTTTGACTTCGAGAAGTAGTGCTATACGCATATATTTTAGATTCTGTTAAAGCTTACGAATAAATAGTTAATCCTATACTATTACAAATTTATTGAGGAAACAAACATTGGAGGAAAAAACATCTCATAACTCGCTTTTATCTCAAAGCAAATGGCCCATTGAATGATCAAATCTATGTTAAAATACGAGAATTATGGATTGTCTTTCATCTCTCCAATAATTCTGCGCATTTGCCTTATTTTTATAATTTAGGTTTGCATGTCGGGAATTTGTACGTCATTTTGCGGTGTCGAAAGATCTGATATATCACAAATAGGGTTTGGTAAAAAATATCAATTGGCCTTGGTATTTTGGATGAACTCAAAATACAAAATATTCCTAATGCTGAAGATCTTTCGTTGAATGGAGTTCAACTTTTCATTATGAAAACGCCTTAAAAGTTTGAAGTATTAGGGCTACAAATTCATGAAATCAGAACACCTCGAAAGCTATCCTAATTAAGGTACAGGATTTATCATGCCTTGAGTGAAAAGGTTTTATTAGCAATTTACGAATCTTACTCGATGTTTTAGGTTTCGAAAGTAGTACAGAGGTAATATGACTGTCAAATAGAGGATGAATAAGTGTGCGCTTTGACTACAAATACCGCAGCTTAAACAACTCTACAAGTGTTCGACTTTATAGTCAGTTTTCATGAGAGACTCTATTGTCTGTGCTGTGCACTCAGGTAGCAGCTTTCTTTGAGTGGCACAATGGAACAAAATCTCTATTGTTGTTCCCGAGTCCTCGGATTTTTTCTTTATTTGATCATTACATTCAACATCCTTCCTAATAAAGACTGTAGAATAATTCAACGGCATATTACTGGCTGATTCATCTCCTAGATGTCTACTTTTCTAATTCGTTAAAGGGCTCCATGAACGCAGTCTCAAAATATGTTATTCTTTGCATATCGGGTAACTGATGTCTAAGACGCTTTTGACAGAGTTCTGCTTTAAAGTGCCTGGATGAATCTCAATTTACAGTTTTTCTGCAGATTAGCCGCACAGCTTATACATAGTCTATTCTATGTTACGAGGTAAAAGTAAATGTCTACCCATTCTCGTATATACTTTCTTCACTTTTGTGCTTTTACCCGTTTAAATACTTAATGTAGTTCTGTTGGTAAGTACTAGTCACTAAAATGCTTTCCATCCGGCAGATATTCACGATTATGGGCGAGGCACCTTGAGCAAATAAGATCTCGCATAGGATTCCATGTGAAATCGACTGAAACCATAACATGACCTGCAAATGACAATCTAAGGACGTGCTCTAAATAGACTGCACAATGACGTTCCCTTGAGCTGTTTGAGATTAGATGTGCTTCTCTTTTGGCGATTCTAGAGCTGATAGTTTACAGCTAAAGATGTTGTAAACAATCAAAACTACGGGTAGTTGACGATGAACAAATGTAAATGAGCAAATTAAGATTAACGAATAAACAAACAAACAAAGACTTTGACAAAGATATAAACAAACATTTTATATTGAATTGAGAATTTTGGGACATTTGAAAATTTGATTTTCGTACGCTCTTCAACGGTTTTCTTAATGATTATTTGCGTAGGATCATTTCAACTTCAGCACTATAACTACAAAGTTGATATAAAACTAGAAGGGTCTAACTCACTTTTACTAAAACTTTTTCTATAACTAATTGAACAATGACACTAGATCAAATTCACCATTGGTATCTTTTGTAATAACACCATCTTCGGTAACAATACCATCAATCAATTCATGTGGAGTAATATCAAATGATGGATTAAACACTGGGATTTCACTTGGAGCAACACCGATTGCACCATTAATGGCAAAACCATTGGCATCTCTAATGACTTCGTTAGTCTTCAAGTCAACCAACCCACCACTTACGTTTCTCAACTCATGACTTGGTCTTTCTTCAACAATGATTTGATCGCCATGTTCAGTTTTCAAATCAATTGTTGTCTTTGGTGCAACTACTAAGAATTTCAAGCCAAATTGTTTGGAAATAAGAGCCAATTGATAAGTACCGATTTTGTTTGCTGTGTCACCGTTTTTAACAATTCTATCAGCACCAACAACAACAGCCTTAACTGGAGGTCTTGATGGATCTTTGTTCAAAGTTGAAACCAAGTATGTGACCATTGAATCGGTGATCAAGGTTGATGGAATTTTTTCATATAAGAGCTCATAGGCAGTTAATCTTGCACCTTGGTTGTAAGGTCTAGTTTCTAGTGGATAAGCACGAGCCAATTTGATGGAATCGGTTTTTGCTTTTTTAGTTTGTGGTTCTTCAGAGTCAGAAGAAGGTGTTAAAGAGTTGGCATGTTTCCATAAAGATCTAATGACACCTAAAGCTGTACCATACCCACTAGTGGCTAAAGAGCCAGTGTTACAAATGGTCAATATACTGAAATCACCAGTGAATCCATCATCTTTCAAACTTTTCAAAATCCAGTCTTTACCGTTTTCACCAAGTTTAACGTTATTAGAGTAATCATCGTCAATCAAGTTGGAACCGTATTTCAAGATCTCAGCAAAGAGATCATCTACTCTACCACCTTTTGAGTTTTCAACGATTTCAACAACTTCATTAATAGCATTTGACAAGTTAACAGCAGTAGGCCTACTTGTGACCAAATAGTGTAATCTTTCAATAAGCTGTTTCTTGAAGTTTGATATATCGTTTAAATCGTAAAACGATTGGCTTGCAAACTTCCCACCTAGGTAATAGCTCAGCTCAGCAATTATTGATAAAGTACCAACGATGGCAATAGCTGGAGCACCTCTAACTTGCATTTTTTTGATCACATCATAAGCATCGCTAATTGAGTTGATCTCGATGTATTTTGTGGCATGAGGAATAAGGAGCTGATCCAGAACAGACAAGGTATGAGCGTCTCTATCGAATTTAATGGCTTGTAAGGACATATTTGATTATGGGCTCCAAGTCTGTATGACGAACGAACGAACGGGTTGAGCTCTAAGTATTTGATAACGTCCTCATCGGTTTCAAGTTTGTGATTCATTTTTCTTCTTTTTTTTTTTTTTCACACTCTCAACCCTCCGAGGCCGCAATTGTTGGTACTGCTATTATACGAAATCTGAACTGAGAAGGAGAAAGTATTACCAATCATCGAGTCAAATTACAGATAGGTAACAAAACTAAATAGGATGGATTAATAAGTGCGCAAAAGATACTTGTTAACCATTTTAATCAATCTCGGCAGCTATTTGTCTTTCATTTTTATTGTAGACCAACTCTATCAAAGTATAGATTTTTGTCCTCGGAGAATTATCCCAATTGGGCCAATTATACTATCACCATAAAGATTCACCAAACACAACACGTTGATTACAACTCAAAAGAGATGTGCTTATCCCTCATTTTGCATGTACTATCGTGCCATTCTCTCTCAATGGCAACTCTTTCCCGACAAATTTGTGTCCTTGAACTTTGTGCTGTTTGTAATTACCGTTTAATGTCACTTTTCTGGTTTATCTCGATTTTGTTGATAGCCACAGCTTTTGGCGTTTTTCCTCTTTCTCGTGTGCTTATGACATAACCGATTCCAATTGAAGCTCAAGGTATAAATATGTGGAGAAATTTCTCTGGTTTGGCGTTGTTTAAGCATGTTGTAAAACGTTCCCTAACAGAAAGCCAAGATTGAAAGCCATGAGTTTAAATCTACTGGATGGGAAACTTCCAGAAGACAGAAACAATAGACCATTGTTTGGCTCTAAATTCAAAAAGATTAGTTATTCTATAATCTCTGCGGTATTGGCTGTCAACGTTATCTATCGTTATAATTTGTTCCCATCATCCACGTCAAATGTTGATATTCCTAAATCCCCTTATAACAACGTTCAAACAATCCGTCCATCTTTCAACCCTGATAAAGCTGAATTTATCATTTCTGATTATGAGTTTAGAAATAGTTCATTGAAGAAATTTCAAGGTGCTGTTCAAATACCAACTGAAGTCTATGATTTCACCAAAAGACCTGAAAATGACCTTAGTGGTTGGGAACCATTCTTAGAATTACACAAATATTTTGAAAAAGAATTCCCATTGGTTCATAAACACGTTAAAGTTGAAAAGATTAACAAGTTAGGTCTAGTTTATACATTTGAAGGGTCTGATGAAAATTTAAAACCTTTGGTTCTTACTGCACATCAAGATGTTGTTCCTGTTGATCATGAAACTTTAGATCAATGGAATTACGATCCTTTTTCTGCTCATTACGATGGCAAATACGTTTGGGGTAGAGGTTCTTCGGACACCAAAAGTTTACTAGTGGCCATCTTGGAGACATTTGAAGAGCTATTGAAAGATGGGTTTAAACCAAAGAGATCTATAATCTTTGCCAGTGCTTATGATGAAGAGGCTATTGGTAGATACGATGGTGCTAAATCAATCTCTGAATTCTTGGAAGAGAGATATGGTAAAAAAGGTGCATATGCTTTAGTGGATGAAGGTGGAGGTGTGAGTAACTACGGTGGTGCATGGATTGCAAATCCAGGTGTTTCAGAAAAGGGTTATATCGATGTCTATATAACTTTGAAAGTTCCTGGAGGTCATAGTTCTGCTCCGCCAGATCATACTTCTATCGGTATCATTGGTCAACTTACCACTTTAATTGAAGCAAATCCTTATGGGAATGAAATCACTGATGATAGTCCAGTTTTAGGATTTTTACGTGCCATTGGTGAAAACTCCAACGATCTAGATGACCAAACTAGACATGATTTCATCCACGCAGAATTTGATTTAAAAGCTCGTCAAAGAGTTATTGACAGCTTAAAGACTAAAAAGGAGTTTAAATACCTATTCCGTACTTCTCAAGCGATTGACATCGTTGAAGCTGGTGTTAAAATCAATGCACTACCAGAAGTTCTAACTCTTGGTATTAACCATAGAATAGCACCTGGTATTCTTGCCCAAGATGTCATTGACAATGTTGTTGATCATGTTTCTCAAATTGCTGATAAACATAATTTAGGTCTTTTTTTACAAAATGGTACAGTTTTAACCCAATCAACACCAAATGGGTATTTCAACGTATCTTGGGTTCAACCATTAGATCCATCTCCTGTTTCGTTAACTTCTGGTCAAGTTTGGGATATTTTCAGTGGTTCGATTAAGCATACTTTTGAAGATGTTATATTCAAAGGTTTGAATGAAACTATTCATTTTGGTCCACAATTGGTTAGTGGCTATACAGATGCTTCAAGATATTGGCCATTAACTGATAACGTTTATAGATTTATTGGATCTACAAATAGTGGAGGACCAACTTACGCACATGCTATTAATGAGCATATTGAGTTTGATAGACATGTTCAAGCTATTGCATTCTTATATGACTATATTGTTAATGTGAACGAACATGATAGTTGAATTGAAGTTAAATATAATAAATATACAAAGTATACAGGCTTACGCTTTTTTCTCCTAATCCTAATGTGTATTTAATTGGATACAAACTCTATGTGAATTATATAAAGCTAGTTTACCTAGTCCAATTTACTGTACCATTCTGTAATTAATGAGTCTTATATATATAGCTATATAGTGTTAAGATCAGAAAAAAAAAAATAAGATCCCGACTGTTTCTCCGAAATCAGTGGAAGCCAAGCAAGAGGAAAGGGTATTACTTTGGTAACATTAGCCTAGCCATTAGAGCATCAGACTATCAACAATGAACATCAACAAGAAGGTGGTAGGTTGGACTATTTATATAAGATTTTACAGCTAATACACATTAATCTCAGGAAAAAGAAGTTGTTTGATTATTAATAAGTTCTAAACAAGGTGAAGTAGACGATAAATCCAACAACAAATATGGATTGTAGAACGACCAACTTCTCCCTCTTTGTTATGGAGCGTCTATAAGCACTAGAAGTGGAATCTGTTTTACACAAAGGCTGACTCAACGGCAGGAGGCTTTCCTCTTTATCAACCTTTTCAGAAATATAACAGTTATCTTCATACTTTTCGTCATAAATATCTCCATGATCCTTCTCTCTCACCTCATCATCAACTAGTTCACTAGACTGTAGCAAAAATACACCAAGATCATACACCTCTTCAAACAATGCTTCGAACGAACAAAGGGATGGCTTATTGATAGCATGTGCCACTTGATCAATTGTACTTGTAAATGTAAAGTTCGACAATTGAGCAGATCTTAGATAGTTTAGTCTATAGTTCAACTGTCTTTTGAGATTGTTTATATCGTTTAAATCATAGAAAGTTTGTGCGTTTGAAAAATCCTTGTTTTTGAATAGACTTAATTCAACGATGATTGAAAGTACTCCAACGATTGATATATCCTTTGAAGTGTTCAGATCATGGGATTGAATGGCATGGAAGGCGTCAGAAACGGTTCTGATCTTAGCTGAATCACCTCCTCGTTGTCTCAGACTTAACGAAACCTTACTTCTATCAAAGTCAATTGAAAATGATGATGGCATTGAAAGTGGATGTTGTTTAACAGAAGGAAGACTATAGGCTAAATTTGGAATAGAGAATTGAGAGTAAGAATTTGTAGAAAATATGGTTTCTTGCTTCTTTGAAGGAGGTTTAAGACCAAACTGATACATGCACATTACAAACAGGTTACAATTGGTTTGTGTGAGAGTGTATATAAAAAGATTTATAAAAATTTGAGGGTGAATTTTAACTCATAAAGTTTTTTTTGAGCGAAAAGCCATAGCTCAAATTTAAAGACCATGGGATTTTTACAAATTCAAGCCCTATAATGTCTATTTTGGATATCGCAATAAACAGTGGGAGTCCTTTAAGAAATACAATTTCAAGATATCTAGTGAAAATGATGATTATATGTGTCTACAAAGAGTAGTATTGGCAAGAGTCTATCTTGTTCAAAGGTACATAGAAGTTCGGGGAATGTGTGTTTAAAATTTTGACAGAAAAAAATGTAAACAAAAACCTGAGGACCAAGGGTAATGTGCGCTAACGAGAATCAATCTATTCTGTAGCTGGTAAAGCTATACTCTAGTTTGCTGGTATGAGTTTCAAAATGGTTATGGTAAACGTTGATATGTTAACCACCATCAACATTCGGAAAATCTTAGAAATTTCGATTAAAAAATTTAGAGTTCTTCCGAGGTGTGGCATATTAAGAGACTTTACTGGTTCTACATATAGTTAACAAATTTAGCTCTATTTATTCGTTATTGATCTATTCCAAAATTTTAACTTCATTGTCAATGAAAGTTCTTTCATATGGTTCACCAATTGGAGTACCAAAGACTAGTTGAGCTTGAACACTCCAAGATTCAGGAACTTTACCCTTTAGAGCAGCTTCAACATAACCGTTGTAATGTTGTAAATGACCACCTACACCTAATTCACCAATAGCAGCCCAAGTACCAATTTGAGCACCACCATTTGAAGTGGTAGCAAAGATTGGGAAATAATCTTTGAAAACTGGGAATTGATCTTGAATGGCCTTAATGGCATCTCTATCATCGAAAAAGATAATTGAACCATAGGCTTCATCTCTAGCAGAAGCTGGTCTTTTTTTACCAGATTCACCTTCAATAGCATTGGTTACAGAATCCCAGATTGATCTATGTAATTCACCAACAACAACAACAGCACGAATGGTTTGAGAGTTAAATGAAGTTGGGGTATGTTTAACAAATTCTTGAACAATGCTTTGAATTTGAGAAATTGTGACACCTTCTGGTAAGGTATTTTTCAAAGCATAACGAGTTCTTCTTGCTTTGAAAGTTTTTAAGAAATTGGCAGCAGCTGTGTTGGACATTTTTGTTGTTGACTAATGTGTTATACTTGATATGTAAAATACATAAACTACAAAGACTTTGAAAATTGGAAATTTAATCATGTTTATATATTTTACAGGTGTCTTGGGACGATTTAGATTTTTTAGTAATTGTGGATAAAAATTTGTCAGAAAATAGTACAAAGATAAAATAAAACCACACGCGTAATTAGTAAAAAATTTGTAATGTTTCAATTAAATTTTTGTAATCAAAATCTTAAACGGTTTTTAGCGGATTTTAACGCCGACCCACACAGACACAGACACACACTAAATTATTTCTATTGTCAGAAATGATACTTTTTTTAATCAAAATTATGATGAATTCTTCAATTTATAGATCATTTTAGATAACAATTTGGTTACTTATTTGTGAACATTATTATAATCATTGTACTATTCAAGTCAATTCTTTGGTAGTTAAACCGAGAAAATGGTGATATTGGGTCATGTGCATTTATTCTAAAGTACTGCCTACATGTCCGTTTATCACTCACTTACAGTTATTAACTACCAAGTTATAAGATATAGGAAATTTTGTAAATAAATTCAAAGAATTCTTTTCAGTCTTTTTTTTTTTTTTTTTTTTTTTTTTTTTTTTTTTTTTTTTCCTTTTTCTCTTTTTTGTCCAAAGTCTCAAAATGGACTTTTTCCGACTTTGAATTCAAAACTAGGACTAATTTTAATCAAATTGAATCACCTTCTACTTTTGCTACTGATAGTGGGCACAAAAAAAAAAAAGTATCAACATCTCATCATCCATCGAGAAAAAAAAAAAAAAGTCAAATTTTTTCTTTATCTGATTGATCGTTTTAGACAGCTATATGATCCGTATTGGTGTTAGACCATCGTTATTCTTACACCTTCCTCGCTTGTTCCAAAGAATGTCCTCCACTCAAGAACTATCACATCCAACCATTAAAGATGGTTGGTTTAGAGAAATCTCCGACACCATGTGGCCCGGTCAAGCCATGAGTCTTAGAGTTGATAAGATCTTACATCATGAAAAATCACTATATCAAGATGTCTTAGTTTTCAAATCTACTGATTATGGTAACGTTTTGGTCTTGGATAACGTCATTCAAGCTACTGAAAGAGATGAATTCTCTTATCAAGAAATGATCACCCATTTAGCCTTAAACTCTCATCCAAATCCAAAGAAAGTTTTAGTCATTGGTGGTGGTGATGGTGGTGTCTTGAGAGAAATTGTTAAACACGATACAGTCGAAGAAGCATGGTTATGTGATATCGATGAAGCTGTTATTAGAGTTTCTAAACTATATTTGCCAGAAATGTCAAAAGTTTACGAACATCCAAAAGTTAAAACTTATATCGGTGATGGATTTAAATTTTTAGCTGATTATAAAAATTCATTTGATGCAATTATAACTGATTCTTCAGATCCAGAAGGTCCAGCTGAATCATTATTTCAAAAACCATACTTTGAATTATTAAACGATGCATTAACTGAAAAAGGTGTTATTACAACTCAAGCTGAGAATATTTGGTTACATATGAAAATTATTCAAGATTTGAAAAAAGCTTGTAAAGATGTTTTCCCAGTTGCTGAATACGCTTATACTACTATCCCAACCTATCCATCTGGTCAAATTGGGTTCATGGTTTGTTCAAAAGATTCAACTGCTAATGTCAAATCTCCATTACGTGAATTATCTGATGATGAAGAAGCTAAGTTATATAGATACTATAACAAACAAATCCATTCAGCATCCTTTGTCCTACCGACTTGGGCTGCCAAAGCTTTGGAATAAGACTCTTGTCTCCATTAGACTATATATTTTATATACAAAGTATATCTAGACCCAATATTGTAGAGGTTATAAAAATTGTAGAGACTAGAATTTTTCAAATTGCAAATATGGATAGAGAGGCTCGGGACATGAAAATGCAAAAAAAACACTGTAATGGGATAAATTTCCTATTTGAATTTACAAATAGTCTCTTGATCAGAAAGTGACAATGGCTAGTTAACATATCCCATTCTGTATACTAGAAATTTAGCAATGGTTAGGAAAGTTGGACTTGTTGGAGGTTTAAATGATGCAAAGATATGTGATTTATTACCTTCAAATGAAGGTAGATCCAGTTTGGTATACAAAATGATTCAAGCTTATGGCTTGAATGAAAAATGTATACCCATAAGTGTTAAAAGAGCAACAAAGGATGAATTGGTAAAATTTCACGATGAGAAATATTTAGACTTTGCATTGAAAAGAAGAAGTTATTTAAACAAGGAAGTCTCTTTGGAGAAGAGGGAGGTGATTGAAAATATCAGTTCTGATAATGATGAGAGTGATGACGATGATGATGATGACCGAAATACTCTTGAGAGTTATGGCTTGCTATTCGACTGTCCCCTATTTCCCTACATGCGAGAATATATTATTACAATTGCAGGTTCAAGTCTTTCAGCTGCTAGATTTCTGACACAAGGTGCACAACATTCAAAAGATGATCAAATCATAGGTATAAATTGGAATGGAGGTCGTCATCATGCTAAAAAATCAAAAGCATCCGGATTCTGTTATATTAATGACATTGTACTATCGATCCTAGAGTTGAGAAAAAAATATTCTAAAGTTATGTACATTGATTTGGATCTCCATCACGGTGATGGTGTTGAAACAGCATTTAAATTTTCTGATAAAGTTATAACTTTGAGCATTCATAGAAAAGAATTAGGTTTCTTCCCAGGAACTGGTGATGTTCAGGATATGGGGAAAGGTAAAGGTTTCAATCACACTTTTAACGTTCCAGTAAGACACGGGTTATGTGATTCATCTATGAAGAAGATCTTCGAAGAAATATTACTACCAACAATTGCCAATTCAAACCCTGATTGCCTGGTTATACAATGTGGTTGTGACGGCTTGAACAGCGATGAACATAATGAATGGAATTTGACAATTAAAGGATTTGGGGATCTAATAGGTGAACTGCTCAATTTGAAGAAACCTACGTTATTATTAGGCGGTGGCGGTTATAATCATGAACAAGTTGCAAGGTTTTGGACTTACTTGACAAAAGTGGCCTTGGCTATTGAGCTCGAATTTGATTTATTACCTGATTCTTTACACAATGATAATGATGATGGCGGTGAGTCGAAAGCCTATGAATTTTGGAATATTCATTCTAAAAATATGATTGACGAGAACGATCAACAGTATCTAGATTCTTTAAGAAATACAATCTTGGAAAGATTTTGAAATGCAATGACATGTATTTTATGTTGGCTCTATTTTGGAGAATATCATACCAATTTATCACCAAATTGTGACTTCCAATTTGGCTCCCAGCGTTGTTTGCTCTTAATAACAGCACCTCGCTTTAGCGTATCATAAACTTTATCGTCAGATATTGTAGAAATTAGGGCCTCAGATAGCTGTTTAGCATTTCTCACCCTTTTACCATTTACACCTTCTTCAATCAATTCCGGTAAAGCAGGAAAATCTAACGCTATAACAGGTAATCCACAGCCAAACATATCGACAACTTTCATCGGTAGATCAATCCCACTACTCGAAGTATGCAATGATATACCAACATCAGCAGTGGCTAATACTTGTGGATAATCTTCAGCAGATAACCATACTGATTGTACATCAATTTTTGTGAAATCTGAATCATTAACTTTTTGTAAAAACTCAGACTTGAGAGGTCCTTTACCTGTGATGATCACTTTCAACTTTGGCAAACTGATACTGGTGGTATTATCGTAAATCTCAAGGGCCTGGATTAAGATGTTAAAATCTTCATCTGGGGTAAATGAAGTGGATGAGATCAGTAGTTTGTCCTTGGATGGATCAAAACCTTCAAAAATGTCATCATGCGTGTTGATAACTTGAAGTCTTTCTGAAGTAGATAGAGTTTTGAATTGTGAAGCAGCTTTGTCATACAATACTATAACACTTTTCGATTGAACTCCAAATTCATTTATGAGGAACTCTTTCATTGATTCTGTAACGGTTAGGTTGATGTTAGCATACCTAGACAATGCTCGTTCATAGAATTTAGACAATCGAACAAAAGGATGAGATTTTGATAGTTTGATGGATAGGATGCTATATCCTAGATTATGCCAATCAATTATCAATTTCGATCTACTGAAAAACTTGAAAACTGTTGCAAGAGCCAGTATGGGAATTGACGGTGGGTTTTGAATCAATATATAGTTAGAAGCACGCAATCTCCAGAGTAATAAAGAAATTGATCCAACTTGATTTAAAACTTTTAGTATACCAAATACAACAAAAGGCAATCCACGAGTGTTTTTGATTATTGGCACGTTATGTATTTCTATATTCTCATTCTCTATTAAATCTAATGGTGGTGTTTCCTCTAAATATCCGCATAGTTCAACGGTCCACCCCTTATCAGCAAAGCTTCGAGCATGATAACAAATACGTGGAGAATGACCCAAGTCACCCAGTACAAATATAATGATTCTTCTTTTAGTTGAGATATCTCCATATAATGCTGGTAATATGATGTACACCACTAATGGAAGTGAAAGATAAAATGCAATAAAATACCAAACCCAATCGGGGAACCATAGTTTACCCACAGGCCCAGTCAAGAATTCAAGACTGCCAAAAGCCATATTTCTTTCTGGTTTTGATAAATTACTTATAAAGAACACAATAATCGATAATGATGATGATACAACATAAGTATTATACGAATATTGAACTACTCTAGAGAGAACATAAAGCGAAAAAAATAGTGTCAAATTCAAGTTAAAAACCGCGCTAGTTCTGCAATTTTACAGTGGTCTTGAAAGTTGAGACTCAAAAAACTAGGCTTAAAAAAAAGGCGAAAATTTAGAGACTATTTTTGGCAATATTCAAAAATAACAGTAATAGGAAAAATCCTTATTTTACCGAATAAAAATCAACACGTTCGATGAAATTTAGTCTTTTTATTATTTTTTTATTTTTCGCAACTTGTCAATTTCTTCTTAAAGTTTACATTTTTTTTCTCAGATTTCTAAAATTTTTGGTGACGTTTTAAAAAGTCTCAGCCTTCAGCAAAAAAAGAATCACCAAAAAAAAAAAAAAACACATATCAAAGTTCATTAAATCACCAAAAAATTCGAGAAAATAGGCCTTAATTATTATTTAGTACTATCAAAAAGAATATTAAAAAACAAAAAAGTGTAGAAATCTTGATTGTTTTTTTTTTT
Source organism: Taiozyma peoriensis (assembly GCA_030574875.1). Classification (NCBI taxonomy): domain Eukaryota; kingdom Fungi; phylum Ascomycota; class Saccharomycetes; order Phaffomycetales; family Wickerhamomycetaceae; genus Taiozyma; species Taiozyma peoriensis. The sequence goes on from JAJMFM010000065.1 coordinate 17,179, forward strand.
TGAAATCTTGTGATAAAACAGAGAGCTTGTTACTTTTAAGTGGTCAACGTCATATAATACAAAAATCACAACAATGGTGAGTATTGTCTCAAGAATATACAATTGTGAATGAGCATTGCCCAAGGGATATCAAATCAGAGATTGTTTGCCTCAAAATTGCTTAATGATGAGAATGTTTACAAATATGGGTTTTGAGAAGCTTTCTCGCCATCTGGCATGATCTATCATCGTACTACCAAAGATACATCCTCTTGATCGTGCTTACAAAGGAAGTTCATATTTTCGTTAAAAATTCTTTCTTGCTCTTCGATGTATTCTTTCAAGGATTACTTCAAATAGAAATAATGTCACTAACAATCAATTGCAAATAGTCTGCCGATCAACTAACTGAAGAACAAATTGCTGAGTTCAAAGAAGCCTTTGCTCTATTTGACAAAGACCAAGATGGTCATATCTCTGGTTCAGAACTATCTACCGTCATGAGATCTCTAGGTTTCACCCCATCTGAATCCGAAGTTGCCGATATGATGAATGAAATTGATGTCAATGGTGATCATCAAATTGAATTTAGTGAATTCTTAGCATTAATGAGTAGACAGTTGAAAACAAATGATTCAGAACAAGAATTACTTGAGGCTTTCAAAGTATTCGATAAAAACGGTGATGGTGTCATTTCTGCTGCTGAATTAAAACATGTTTTAACCTCAATAGGTGAAAAATTAGACGATAAAGAAGTTGATCAAATGTTGAATGAAATAAGCGATGGCTCTGGTCAAATTGACATCAAACAATTTGCTGCTTTGTTATCCAAATAGAGATTATGAAATAAATACAACCACGACTTATACTACACCATTACAACTACTGTTTATCCAATTTCTCTTTGTTTTTCATTCTATCTTCTCTTTTTTTATACCATCTTTAATGAATCATAAATATAATTCAAAGTTGATCTGTATTCAATAACTTGTCTCTTTCTATAATCAATATACACGGTTTTTAGCGTCTGTGGAATCTATCTTGTTCTTTAGGTACGGCAGCTTTTAAATATCTGTTGAATGGATTGTCTTCTTCATCATTGACGTCATCATCATTATGAAGATTGCTATGGTCTATAGTGACTTCAGTTTCTGGCTTTTTGACGGATACTTTTTCCACTTTATTGACGTTCTTTGATGGTAATTCAGAAATAACATTACTGAAGCTATTAGTAGCAGCCGTGTATTTAGTACTATTGCCAAACGAAGGTTTTGGTTTCAATGGTGGCGGCGTAGATTCCTTTGAGTGCGATTGGAAACCACTTGGTTTAGGCTTTAAAGGTGGTGGTGATGGTTTCTTCGTTATATTACCGCCTAGATCAACAGTTGGCTTGGGTTTAAGCGCAGGTGGTTCCTTCTTTGACGATAGATTTGATGGTTTCGCTTTAATAGGCGGTGGTGCCTTTGATGAAAGATCAGATGACTTGGGTTTGATTGGTGGTGGAACCTTTGAAGTAGCATTTGTAGTAGTAATATGGGAAGGTTTTGGTCCTAGAGGAGGTGCAGATGATGCAGAATCTGCTACACCCACTGGTTTGTTAGAAACCTCGTGCTTTGCCTCATCTGTCTTTTTGAAAGGCTTGGGAGGTGGTGCGAATTGAGACACATTCAGCACAGGAGGTGGAGATGTGACTGTCGGTGGTACATGCGATGAGGATTGCGGCAATACAACATTTGGCGGTAATGGTACAGATCCTGATACATCTGGGGAAAGAACAGTCGGTGAATACGCCGGTGGTGGTCCATGACCAGCAGATCCTTGTCCGACTGCTGGGTTCTGGGAGCCAAGCTGGGAAGGTCTCGGAGGAGGTGGAAATGACGATACTTGATGTGTTGAAGGGTTCGTAGGTTTTGGTGGAGGCGGAAATGAAGACGGAGTGCTTGTTTTAGTTGTGCTAGCTGTGTTTTTTGAAACTGACTCAGTCGCAGCACTTGTGCTAGGTGATGGTACGGGAGCAGGTGAGCTACTTGAAGCTCTTGGAGGAGGTGGAGGTGGGACACGACCATCTGTAGATGTTGGTTGAGTTGGTGGAGCTATTTTTGATGTTGATACAGATGCTGGTTTTTTGCTAGATTTTAAACCAGATTTGGCTTGAGGTGCTTTAGCGGAATCACGACGTACTGGAGGAGGAGCAAATTTGACGTCAACTTTGTAATCATAAGTACCTGAAATACCTTTCTCAATTTTCTCTTCAACAGCTAGGGTAGATTCTAAAGGCTGCTCAGCACCTGTGTTTATCGTCAATTGTGGTCTAGCCCCTGCATGTTCTGCCGAAGGTATAACAGTCTGCTGGTTTATCTGTGGGTAGGCAGGAGCCTCTTCAGTTCCTCTGGCTGGGACAGGTAGGTTAGAAAGATCTGGAGATGGAGCACTAGTTGCTTGAACAACCTGTGGAGCAATTTCAGGCACATGTGACCCTAAAGCAGGTTGAAATGGAGGTTGAACTGTATGTCCTGGAGGGAGTGAAACGGGAGCTCTACTATAAGGCGCTGGATTGGAGGTTGGAGGTAAAGGACCTTGAACTGGAGCCACAACAGGATTCGCAGGAGACTGGGACAAAGAAGATGCGACAGCATCCTCTTGTGTGCTTGGAATGGAAACAGCACCTTGATAATATGGATTTTGAAACTCAATGGCGGAATTAGGTTGTGGTTGTTGAGCTGATGATGGTTGGGCTTGTGATTGTTGAATTTGTGGAGTCTCATGAAGTATTTGCGGTTGTTGTTGTTGTACTTGCTGAACCTGTTGCGGTTGTTGAAAATGTTGTTGCTGTTGCGAGCCCACTCGTGGCAATTGAAACTGCTGAGGCTGTTGGAGCTGCTGAGGCGTCTGAGTTTGTTGAGGTTGCTGAAGCTGTTGGGACTGTTGAAACAGTTCTTGCTGTTGCTGCTGTTGAGGTTGTTGAGGTTGCTGAAGCTGTTGGGACTGTTGAAACAGTTCTTGCTGTTGCTGCTGTTGAGGTTGTTGAGGTTGTTGAGGTTGTTGAAATTGCTGAAGCTGCTGAGGTTGTTGAAATTGCTGAGGTTGTTGAAATTGCTGAGGTTGTTGAATTTGCTGCTGTTGTTGCTGTTCCTGAGACGGACTACCTCCAAGTTGTAGTCCAGAAGCCAGTTGGCCTGCAAGATTAAAAGCAGCTTGTTTATCTACTGAGTGACTTGGAATGTTGATCGTATGGCCAGATATTTGCAATTGACTGGCTGGTAGTTGTATCTTACTTGAGCCCCCAGTTGCTGGCGGAGGAGGCGCTGGTCTCTCACTGTTTACCGGTGGTTGAGCATAGGTCGGAGTCTGCTGAGGTTGAGCGTACTGAGGAGGTTGATTAGGTGGAGTAGTCTGGTAGTCCAGAGCTTGGCCTTGTAAACCCTGCTGAACGTATTGCGGCAGCTGACCTTGCAGCCCCTGCTGAACGTATTGAGGCTGACCTTGTTGAACAGATTGAGTATACTGAGGCTGACCTTGAGGGCCCTGCTGAGAATATTGCTGTCCTTCTTGAGGCTGCACAGATTGAGGATACCCTTGTCCCTGCTGTATATACTGTGGTTGACCTTGCTGAACTGGTTGAACATATTGTGATTGACCTTGTTGAACATATTGTTGACCATTCTGGTAATTAGGTTGAGTTGCGAATGTAGCATTAGTTCCATATGGGGTTGACTGTTGTGATCTGAGTTTTTCACTTGTATACTGAGTCTGCCCTGGTTTCAGCGGAGGAGCTGGAAAAGTAGATGGATCTCTCATTGGTCTTGAAAGTCTAGTTTCACCAGCACCAGAAGCGGTCTCATCAACCTCCTCTCCATTTTGAGTATTAGGTTTGGTACCACCTGAGTTTTTGGCCATTTGATAACCAGCTTTACCCACCACTTTGGCGCCTTTGTAGCCCATTTTCCCAGCTGTACCAATGCCTTTATAGATGGATCCTTTATTTTGATCCCAGAAACTCATTGTTGTTTATCTGATTAATTGAGGATCTCTGGACAAGTAGAGTGGTTTATGTGCATTAGAGAATAGAACTTGGAAAATCATGGCTCAGCTTTTTATAGATTTGATTTTCGTAATATCAAAATTCAAATTGATAAAGACCGAGTACAAAAGACAGACGAAACGCGTTTACTATTATTCATGTAAAGAGTAAATTATAAATAATTGAATGAAAGAGGCCCTTGATTCAGTCATTTCTATTGAGTAAAATGGAGAACATTTTTGAGAGCAACTTGAAGTTGTTTAAAACGACATCAACTTCTCGCCTAAGCTGGGAAAATGAATATAATGATCTAAAGCTACTAGTGCTAGCGATATTGGCCGATTCACAACAAGATCTAATTATATCATCAAGTCTTACAAATTTGACAAGTGATGAACTACGGTCCATGACAAGAGTCGAGTATATTCACGATGTTCACTTGCAAAATAAAGATATCAAATATGAAATAAATACAATTACCATTAAATTTCCGAATAACTTCTACAAACCACAGTCAATAAGGTTCTTGCACTCAGAAGTAAAATCCAAAAGGGGTTATAATACACTGATTTTGATCAAATGTTTCCCCAAACTAACAAACTTGATATTTCACTGGTTGAGACAGAAACATAGTCTAATAGTAAAGTCATTGAAGTTTGATTCTGAGTTCATTATTGGTACTTTGAACTTCATCATAGATGGGTTAGTTGATCAGTCTAAATTGGGCGATATTGATCTTTCATTCCGCACAAGGACACAGATAAATGCTTTGAGTGATATAAATGTTGGTATAAAAAACAGTGATGTGATAAAGTTCTCGAGATTGGAGAAACCATTATTGATATCATTATACGATTATCTTGAACTACAAACTGCTATAAAATTTAGTAAGCTTGATATTGTGAAATTTAAATGTACCTTCATTACGATTACAAACGACGGGAAGTTAAAATTCTCAAGAGGATTACCAAAACTAGGAAGTTCAGACCTTATTAGGTTCACAATGTGGGATTTCATTGATAGGATATACAATACTATTTAACCTAATCTGTTATTTAACTGAGATTATGAAGTAATGTGTACCTAGGAATTGCTTTATGGTGTTTTGATCGAAAAATGCCTCTTTAGGAGCATCTTCTAAATAAAGTTTGACAATATCCTGAAGTTTCAATTTTTCGTCTTCTGGTAGACTAGTCACATAACTTCTTGATAGCCAATAGTTATAGACTTGATCCTTTGGGAAAGGATTGACCCGGTAAGTGATACCTTCTTTTACCTTGGAATAGTCGAAAAGATCTTGCTCTTTCAGCTCAAATACATCCCTCCACTCGCCTTTCCTATACTGTGGAACATCAGAATCGTATTTCTGGGCAGCTAAAGCAATCCTTTCCCAAGTTTTGAGACTGTCCAAATCCTTATCCTCGATACTCAAATCAACTGTTGTTCTTGGAAGATTGTGGTTGTTCTTAATACTATCAAAATTCCAAATAAAACCTAATTTACCAGTGTCTTTTTTCAAGACTCTATGTAGTTCCTTTAAAGAATCCAGATCACTAAACCAGTGAAACCCTTGGGCAACAATTATAACATCAACAGAGTTGTCTTTCAGTGGAAGTTCGTAACTAGATCCAATCTGTGAGTTCAAATCAGGGAAGTTGGCTTTGAAAGTGCTCAGCATACCTTCAGCAGGCTCGACAATGACTAAATCATGCTCTTGGTGTAAATTATTGGATACAATTTCTTTCGTGAACTTACCAGTTCCAGCTGCTAGTTCAAGAATAACTTTCTTTGCCCCACTCTTATTAGCATCTTTGGACAATTCCAACTCTCCAAAGAACTTCGAGACGAATCCTTGGTTGAAATTTGGACGAACATTGTCATATAATGAATGATTAGAATTGAAAGAGTTCAATGAAGTTTGATGAACTTTACTATTCAGTAATTTGGACATGGTTGATCTAAAGGCACCCAACATTAAATATACTAAGCTTTATCGATGAGCCAAAACTGAACCTAAAAGTGTTTCTACTAAATCAGAATCAAAATCAATCATATTTACAAATATATATATGAACTTTTTCCACCTTGATTTACACTATTCACCATTACGGGTCCGCTTAAGCAGAATCAGTCAAGAGTGGCTTCCCCAACCATAACAATCCGGTTGACACAATCCTTAAGGAAAATAAGCCGTCAACCGGAATAGAGATTAGTAACGTTTCAGGTTCCACACAGCTCAAGACTTGTTTGTGCTATCAATAACTTATCTAGCTTCTTTTATCCGAGCTGCACTATTATCATAGGGTATTGGGCAAAGGTGATGTAAAAAAGTAAAAACCTTTGAGAGATTACCACAACCACACAGCGTGCCTGAATAACAATGCCTATTTATTATAAATAGAGGAACTACTTTTATTGACATAACTTTTCTCGGCATCTGGGGAAAAATTTATTGTTGTTTCACTAGGCACTACTCCTTTCTACATTAAGAAGTTCAAAACGTCTCTTGAGTACATCACTCTGTGCGTTAATTGTTAAACCAGGTAAACTCATTGAATTCTTTAACAGACATGAAGTTCGATTGGTATTCCGACTGTATTCTTGCTCTTGTTTGGTACAGCAATTCAGTAATACATGTAAATAAAACTTGCAGCTTGATATCCCAAGTAGCTCATCAGATGTGACCAACTAACTACCTTTCAGAATCCAAATTAACAGGGCAAAAGAGCGTGCTATATTATGTAGAGGAGGTGAGTAAGGGTTGCATTTCTACTATCTGTAGAGTCCACCGACCACATGAATTCTCCTTAGATTCCAATAAGGGCAAGTTCGGGCCCCAACTTAGCTCTCTCTATTGCAAGATTTATTATTATGCAAAAACTGCAGTCAGTTATAGTCCCCGTGATGCCTGTTTGGTGCAAAAAATGACCCAGTCAATATTTCTCATCTAATATTATATATGATAAAGCTCCCCTATTATGCGACATTAGTACAGTGAGCTGCATATCTCTTCAGAGTAAAAGCTCAATAATTATTTGGATGTCTCAAATTTGAAAACCTCTCGAAAAAAAGGATGCAGTAATGAACTTTAATTTGTATTTTTATTAGACTCAGATTAGGAAAGGTTTTTAAAAAAAGTCATCTTTAACTACTTTGAGTTCAGTTGAGGCGCTCAGCTAGTCAAATTTCTTCAAAACAAAAATTATCTCTTCCCCATGCTAAAATCTACAGAAATTTAACGATGTCAAGTTAAATTAAATCAAAAGATAATACGCGTCTAAATCATTCTCTTTCTCCCATTCTATTATTCTTTTGTATTTTACCCATCACGCCTAGACTAGTCAGACTCAATAGTTAATTTTGCACTTACCGCATTCTATTGTTCTTGGTTTTTTTTTCTGGGGTCGCGTCAGATTTAGTACTCAGCTGTCATTCGTTGCCTGGGTTATTACAATCAAAAGCCTATCGTTTAACAATAAGCTCAGTTCAAATCTTCCAATCCTTCGGACCAACTTACACTTCAGAGCAACTGGGAGAGACTTTCAAAGCTAACTCATTTTCATGCACATAGCTTTCTACTGATATCGTAATCCTAGCCTTTTCTTAGCCTTTAACTGCTTTTTATCTATGAGGAAGACTTCTCTTGATAAATCAAACAGACTTTTTATTGGACCAATGAGAAAAAATATTATCCTGAGCTCTTGGAGGGGTTTAATGAGCTTCTTTGTCATCCTTTTGTTCCTGCTGAAGGGGTCAGATGCTGATGTTTCTATTGTACAATCTGCTCTTGGAGATGAATTCTCTGCGTCTTCTGGTAGTGCCGCTGTTGAGGTTACTTGGATTGAATCAAATGCTAGCCCCAAATTGAAAGAGATTGAAAGTTATACCTTTGTGCTATGTTCTGGTTCCAACTTGGATATTGATTCTGTTATTACGCTAAAACAAGTCAAAGCAGCTGATGTTAAGGATAATACACTGGAGCTCTCAGTTGCTGCAACTAGCGGTGCTGACGGTTATTATTTCATTCAAGTATATGCCCAAACAGCAAAAGGTTATACCATTCATTACACTAATCGTTTTAAACTTACAGATATGAGTGGTACCTACAAGCCAAGTGTTGGATCTATTTCTACACCACCAGATGCTCAAACATCTTTATCTGATGGTACACAAACTAATATTGCAAAATTGGATTCTAGATCATTCACTGTACCGTATACGATGCAAACTGGTGTTACTCGTTACGCACCAATGCAACTACAACCTGGATCGAAAGTCACCAGAGCGAAAAGTGCTTGGAGTAGAAGATATCCTACAAGTTCAGTGTCATTCTTCACAACACTGAGACATGATTTGATGGAGCAATCCTCGACGATAACACCTGGGTGGTCATATGTCATGTCTAGTGCTGCGAATTGGGCAAGTCCTGCACCTTTCCCATCCGAACTTGGTTGGTATGCCGCTAGTGCAAGAATCACACAAGCTGCTACGATAAAGACGCCAACAATAATGCAAAGTGCATCAGCTACAGCAACTTCGACTTGAACGTTACAAGTCAGCAAGGTCTACGAGGTATGAGTTTTTATTTTTGAGTTATATTGCTGCATCCCAGGACAGTTTAACTGGACTTTTTTTTTTGTGATATGAAATTACTGTGTAATAGTTTTATTAGTCTTGTTTATTGTTTATTCGAAATTTAGTCTTGTAGTCTCTGAATGAGATTGCGGAATGCAGTATGGTGCTAGAACCAAAACATACCCTCTTCCGATGTATCTAAGGCTCTACTTCAGAAATAACATCAATGCTAATATTGTAGACAACATATATTATTTACACTTGAACTAATGTACAATTGAGAAACTATCAAAAGTCTCTAGTTTCTTTGACGTTTACCTTGGAACCCACCTCTTTTGTTCTTGAAACCGTTGAATTTTCTTTTTCTGTCACCACCAAAGTTTTGGTTTTGAGCTTTCAATTCAACGTAAGCTGGTTTACTCATGGTCAATAATTCAGCATTATCTTTATATGATGGTTTAGTGGTTAATTCCAAAAATTTCTTAGCATCTTCAATATCATTGAATTCAGCGAAAACAGATTCTTTGAACGCTTTCTTTTCGTCTCTTCTCAATCTTACCTCATTGATCTTACCGTATTGGCTAAACCATTTTTCAATATCTTCTTGAGAAGTTTCAGTTTCTTTACCAAAACCTTTAGCATAAACTGATCTTTGGAATCTAGATTGTTTATCAGATTCTTTTGGTGGTAGAATTGCATTTTTACGTTTAACTAATTCACCATCTTCACTGACTACTAAGAAATCTGATGTTTTTAGAGCAGAAACTATGGCTTCTAAAGGTCTGAATTTTTTCATTCTGTTGAAAGATGCAATTGTTTTGATTGGGACCCAACCTTCAGCGTTGGATTGAACTGTTCTCCATAAAAATTTATCTTTTGGTAAGTTGGAATCACTAAAGTAGAATTCCACTTGTTTCAAGATTTCCTTAGGATCACTTTCTTCTGTGGTTTCATCTTTGACTTCTTCTTTTACTGCTTCTTTGACTTCTTCTTTTACTGCTTCTTTTGGCTCTTCTTTTGGTTCTTCTTTTGGCTCTTCTTTTGGTTCTTCTTCCTTTGTCTCCTTCACCTCAACTTCAGGTTCAGCTTGTTCAACTGGAGTAGGTTCAACTTTCTTTTCAGTTTGTTCAACAGGATCAACTGGTTGGATCTCGACTTTGGCTTCTTCACTCATTTCTGATCGGGGAGGCGTAATGGTATGTACGATAAAAAGAAATATGCCAATCAGAACATCTACTCCCATCTACATTGTGCAAAATAATCAAGAAGCTCATCGCAGCAAAAAAAATTGGTGATGGAAAAAAAAAAATTTCAAACACGGCATAGAAGCCCGGGTATACAAAGTCACGTGATTCTCCATCCAAAGACGAATTTTGGTCTATTCCACTCTAAGATTAGTGCTAAGTGGCAGTAGCTGCTTTTGACTAACTAAACGGCGATGATTGAGTAAATTGTGCTAGAGATACCCTTCTTTACACATTGAATTTAAAGATTTATGAGCTCAAAATAAGGCCCCATTTTTGATGTAAATAACATTCCTTTCATTAGGATTGAATAACTTACCATGACATAATCTTGTTTTATTATTCCTACCAGTGAGGTAATATAACGAGCAATCCTTTATAAGCTCAATGGGTATACTAGTTACGCTAGTGATAGTTTCAGCAGTGCTAATATTGTTATTTGGTGGCAGTCCCATTTCGTACTGTTTATCATAACCAGTAGTGATGATTGAGCAGTTGAATTGAGATTTAAGACTTGTAAGAGTTGAGAACAGAACTTTATATTCCATTGGATATCTATGATGTTGAATCATATCATGGTAGAAGCATGATATGTTATCAATGATAAGGAGACCAAGTTGTAAGTGCTGTAGATCTTTGTATGTTTCCTTGTTGAAGAAGTCAAAGCTTTTGATATCTTTGAGCGATCTGAGTAACGAATTATAATCGTATCCTTTGATAAACACCAGTCTTGACCGTGAGCCAGTTTCTGCAAGATATGACTGTATCTTGTTGTAATACTCACTCTTATTGTTCCAACTATAAGTTAAATCAAAGAAAAGTACAAATGTTGTGTCATCGTCCGTTGTCTTGTAGAAATCCACAAGAATATCGTATATGAGTTCGTGTCTAAGCTTAGAAGGGGTCTTATCAACGATATGTAGTGATTTGGGTTGAGATTGAGAAGCATCAGAAGAAGTAAAGGGACTCTTAATACTACGATCTTTGGGACTGATGAACTATATGATCGTTGTCTATTAGTAATGGACACTCAAATCCATAGAAGGGAGCAAAAACACAGCATCCACCAAACTTACTTGCCGCAAATTCATAGCCTTCACATCTTTTAGAAACTCCATACTGTTAACATATCACTCGAGATAGTACAAACTTTTAATAAAGCCTTAGGTTTGATGTTAAAAGGCAACTAAACTAGCACAGACGTAAATTTTAATCCAAATTCGGCGGTTTTTCGGGCTTTTAGCACTACAAAGGTTTCTGGCTTCCTTGGTGAGAATACCCTTTTGTTGAGAGGCAACTTTTAGCCCATGGTATATATACATATAGAAATTTATAATCTTTAATTCTATGAAAACTCTTAGGTTAAGGACTCGAGAAGGACCACCATAAAACCAGGTATCAACAAGTTATCATTCATGTCGCTGTGACCTTCTAAAATCCCACTTAAAGTACAGGTTAACAACAAGGTGTGGTTAGATTTATCAACAAAGAACCAGCCCAAATAACTTAATGCTGTACAAACAGCATATGTTGAGATGATGAAAGTCAGTGTCCCTTCAATGGTCTTGCTGGAATTAGGCCAGCGGATTTCTCCAAAGTTGGATCCAACTATTGATGCCAATGAATCGCCAACGCCTAGTACGACTAAACCTATGACATTGTTGTTGAACAATATAGGTAATGAAATGCCGATGAACAAGTAGATATAAGAGATGATGATTGGACCTTTATCATCTCTATAATCAGCAAATTCTCTCAAATGTGAATCTAGGAATTCACCGAATGGGTAAAGTTTCAAGTATCTTATCAATTCCACTATTAAGAATAGAACCAAGGATCCAGATAGACTTAACTTTGTAAATTCTGGGTCAACATGCAATGGGTAAACGACTAACAGCAAAACAAGAAAATGCCAGATTTTTCTTCTAAAATTAGGAGATAGTTGAATTTTGTAGTTGAATATAGTTGGAATTAACAGTAATAAAGAGCCTAACCAGATGCTAATAATCTTAACTCTTGTATCATCTTTAGAGATATAGTTGTACAGCCAAAATAAAGCATTACCATCCAAGATTGGGTTGAGTTGATACAAAGCGGAAGAAACGAAAACAGCAGACCACAACACAACCAATAGAAGACTTCTTAGTAAGTTGTTAGTTTTTAACAATTTGACAATGGAATAAACCACAACCAAACCAGCACCGAACGACAGTAGTAATTTTTGTAAGATAATAACGTACACCTCCTCACTTTGGATTAGGAAAAGATCCACAATCAAGATTGAAAATAAATTGTTCTCAACTTTATCCAAAGATTTGAGTTCAGAAATTTGTGATAAAACGTAATTGACGACTAGATGGGCAGCAACAACCTGTGCATTAAATAATGGCTTAGTGGCATAGTCGGAATTTGAAACTATAACAGTAAACTGAATGAAGTATTTTGCGTATAATGGTAAATCCAATGTAGTTAATGTTAGTGCAGCATTATACAACAATAGATCTTTGTTCAAGACGAAAGCCAACAGATTGGGTAAAAAAATCAGGTATACAACATTCCAAGAGGGTACACGATCAGCTGATTTCCCATCAGCACTAGCTTTGAAAATGGCTACAAATGCCAACACTAGCGCTGCAATACCACATAGTGAACTAACGAGTAAGTTTAAGTCAGATTCAACTGATTCGTAAATTGGATAGAATTTTGCATAAGCAACATTAACAGCAAATGCAACAAGACCGATCTCTACCATGTAGTTGGACTTGACGTGTTCTTTGTAAAACTGGGACATCCATCTTAAAAAATCTTCTTGTGGGTAGGTCAATGGGGGTCTTTCAGCAGGTTCTGTTGGTGACGTTTCACCTTCCTCAACATTGGAAGCCTCTAGCTCAGCCTTCGCAGCTCGATCCTTACGCTCTCTTTGGGTCAACACAGGACCAGAATTCTTATTTTTGGCCATGGTATATATGGAAAAGGGTGAATGATTCAGAGGAAAACGCAACACAGGTGAACATTAAAGGATTAACTATATTTGATTTACATTTATCAACTATTTTTCAAAAGTTATTGACAGCTCGGTGATGATGAAGGGCGACAAAAAGTTTACCGAGAGATTGGTGAGATTAGTTGAAGCCGCAGCGAAATAAGATACCAAGCTCAAAAATAGTTTCAGCTTTCCTCTAACATAGAAGAGTATTATAGTAACAGAGTCGGTGTATTGCTTTACTTTTACAGGATCTCCTTTCGGAGTTGTTTCTGAAATTAAATTTATATAGCCAATGTATATATATAGCCTTAGTTGTGAGTAATTTGGTCTATCACGATAAACATAAAAAGTGTCAAAAGACAAGCATAAGTGTAGTAATACATCAGAGTGTTACCTACTATTTGGTTTGTGAGCATTTACTTAACAAACTGGTACTTTCAGCATTAGCCTTTGGTACTGCATCAGGATGTGATTCCTCAGAATCATTTGGGACTGTTTCATACTCGTCATCATCAGCAGTAGTAGACACTTTGTAGGAATCAGGAATTGAAAAACCTAGAACTTGAACCTCTTTCAACATAGCAGCTCTGATATTTTCAGAGAATTTGGCAACACCTTCAGGACTCAAGTCGTCAGTTGAAAAAGGTTCTAGGACACTGATAGTTATTTCGCCCGACTCGAAAGTTTTTGCTTTGGAGTTGATTATTGTAGAAGTATTAGAAACGACAATTGGAATGATTGGAATCTGTGCCTGTTGAGCTAGATGGAATGCACCTTTCTTGAAAGGTAATAAATCCGGGGTTAAAGAGTAAGATCTAGTGCCTTCTGGAAATATGTACAAAGCTCTCTTCTTATCTTTCAATTCTTTCAATGCTTTGTTCAAAGTTCTAACGGCTTTTTCTTTATTAGAACGATCTAAAAAGAAAGTACCACTTAAAGACATAAACCAGCCTAAAAATGGGATCCACTTTAGTGACTTTTTGGATGTCACAGTACAACCTTTAGGAAAGACCCTACCCAAAATTAAAATATCCAAGGCAGATTGATGATTACTCACAAAAATAGCTGGAAGACCTTCCAATCTTTCACCATTGATCAGTTTGATTCTGACACCCAGTAATGTACTGAAAACGTGATAGAATACTCTACCAGTAGACCATTGTGCTATATGACGTTTACCCAAAAGAGTCAATGCAATAGATGCTAAAACACCATAAATGGCACAACCACCAAGCACCGATAGGGCAAGGAAAACTTTGGAGTAAAACTTGAGTGACTTGAAGAAGCCCATATGAATAACTAACGAGTGAAGTGCGATAAGCGTGATCAATGACAATGAACAAGAGTGAACCTTGTTCACAATTATCGCATACGTGCTTAAACATGCCTAAATCAAGATCCTTTAACTTAAAACAACCAGAAAAAAAAAAGTGAGACAAAAGTCAAATTCTGAGTTCCGAAACCAGATAGCATGTGATCTTCCGGAACTCTTTCCAACTTATGGCTATTATTTTGGAAGGCGATGAATAAGTGCTTATATCGAACTAAAGAAGATGGGCCACAAGACTGATCCAACTGAGTTCGATAGTTTACGGGTCCTTCATTTAAACAAAATGTCCCGCAACAACACAATCAAGGCTCCTAAGCCTCTCAGAAACAAATTGCTAACTCAATTGACCCCAACTAGCGGAGGAATAGGAGGAGGAGGAGGCACTTCACTGGCTGGTGAGAGGTTATATAGATCAAGTTCAAGTTCTGACCTTGGTACTTTGAAGCAAGATCTGGAGGCGAAACTGCAATCGCGCACTCCTGATCCTTCCCATTTGAACGGTGCTAGAGGTAAAGGTTCCAATCCTACAGAAGATGAATTGTTAGTGGAGAAGAGATTACAAAGATATGATCTAGACTACCCCGAAGACTTTGAGCTCTACTTGGCCAAAGCGATTGATAAAGACTCCAAATGGTTTTCTAGAAAAGAAAAGAGAAAGTTAAATTTAATCAAATTGCTCCCTTATAGCACTGAGACTCACAAAGATCAAGCGAAATATTTGAGCCATATTTTAGTGCATCTATATATTGCTATAAAGTCTTTGGATTTAGAAGGATTGGTTTCAATCTCTACAAAGGACTTGGCTGCTATTAGACACGACATTGAGTTAACTCTAGACACTGATTTCTTTAATGCTGATCTTTCATTTGATTTCGAGAATGATGATGACGAAGATGATATTGCAGGTGATGAAGAGGATGATGAAGTTAAGTCCTCTGGTGTGATAGGTAAAGTCATGCCTAGATCTGCAACAGTTATTAGCGTAAACCATTGGACCAACGAATTGAAGAGTTGTCTAAAGATGAAGCTTGATTTCCCATTGTCGCTAAGAGCATCTTTAGCAAAAGTTTTTTACTACTTAGTGCTTTCTACTGGACAGGCCATCCAAGTTGGGCTGTTTATTGATATGTTCATAAAACTGACTGCGAAATATAGACCTTTATTAGTCAGTAATGGGTTGGTTTTGAATCATTTACCTCTATTAACTTACTCTTCGCAATTTTTCCCAGATCCGGATCCAGCATATGAAATCTATTCACCAACGAATGTTCAAAGTGATAAAACAACCCTTGAGCTTTACAGTAAGTTAGCGATAAATGCATCTTACTTCTTTGGTGAAGACTCCATGAGATACATATTCGATTGGTCCTTGCAAAGATTCTCTCCTTCAACTGCATCAACATCTTTGTCCTTCTTATCCAATACAATTCCAGTTCATCTCTCCGAGAATAACTCAGTTCTTGAGCTCCTACCAAGTTTTTTCCATATCTGGTCCAATAATCTTTCCCATATAAAAGTTCACGACGTTTACATAATAGATCTATTGGCCAGGATATCTAGAGAAGTATATAGTAAAGCTTCAAGAGGGGAAATTGAACTTCCAAATTATCAGTTCGGAATTTACACTGAAAGACAGTTCAGTTTCATCTTTAATCAACTCCAAAAAAACCTTAGAATAGAACACAAGATTAAAAGTTTTAGTGGCTTTGCCCAAATTATTACTTACTCTATTACACCATCTAACTTTACTTTAGTGCTTGAAAAATTAACAACGCTAGTTCATTCTTTGGAGACATACGCCCACCCTTCCAATGTTGGAGCGTGGTCAAACCCAATCTCGAGATTTATTCAAAGGCTGCTTCATAGATATCACAGACGTTGGATTTTGGAGCAAACAGATGATTCTAACTTGCCAGAAGGTTCAAGATTGACTCTAGACATGAACTCTAAAGTTTTGAATAATTTCAAAGAGATCGTGCTTTTGGGCTGTCAATCCAAACAAGAAACAGTCTCTAATCATTACATTGCTTGCATAAGTTATCTGGTATCAATACCATCTGACAACAGAAATGAGTTGATAAATAGGTTACTCCTCGATTTGTACGACTCGGTAACAGATCAACATATAAACTCTACAAATCGTTTATTTGTTGCCTTGAAGCAGTTTACAGAAATTGCAAGGTTCATTATTGATGACAAGGTCTACAGAGTGCACATTACAAATATTATCTTGTTACTGACTAACAAAATTGGTACAAATGATCTTTCTTTAACAAATTCGGTCTTTAATGCGATTGTTACTGCTGTTTCTTTCATTCAATTGAAAGATCTTTCTAAGGAAGAAGATTATATCTCGTTCGAATCAAATACAGCAAATTTTATTCAAGAACATTTATATTTCATCAAGGAACACCCGACTGAAACATTTGTCCCAGAAGAATCCGAGCTAAGGAAGGCATTCATAGCTTCTACTAAGAAATTCAAAGATATTACAAAGATTTTGGTTGAGAAACTTATTCTTTTATTGGATGCTGACATTAATGATAAGTTAATGTTCAAATTTAGTCAAACGGCTTTGATATTTGCTCAGTCGCTATCCGATGATTTACTCGTATACTATAAGAGCTTAGTCAAAGATTTCTTACTAGGAAATGGTTTACATCTTGAGAACAAGAATGAAAACCTTTTTGCAAATATAGTTGCATCAGTTGTCAAAAGAGATACATCCACCTTTAAGGAGTTCTTTAGAGGCTTGGACAAAGCTATTAGGTACGAGGTGGAGCAAGGTGCGGGGAAAATAAGAAACAACACGAGTAAAGTATTAGGTGGTGATAAAAAGCTGTTGTTATTCTTAACAGCACTGAGTGAAATTTTGAGCGTTTCGGCCGGCCAAGTCCTGAACTATAAACAGGAATACCTGTCTTTGATTGGATTTCTTTTTAAGACCATAACAAATCCATCTCTGCATGGTCCGACAACTTATGTGATTCACAAAACTTTAAAAGATTTAACACATGTCAAAATAAAAGAGAATAAACCACTTCAAGACGAACCAGATGAGAATGACTTTGATTCTCGTTGGGGCTTGAAGCAATTCGATGACAGTAGGTTAGATGAAGATAATTTGCAATTCGATTGGTATGTCCCAACAATCAACGAAGTTTCATTTGCAATTGAGATATTTGAGATGATAGTAATTGAGACTCTTCCAAGTATTGATAAATTAATAAGAGACTCAAGTTCCTCAGATCGTGCATCAGATTTATCCATTACTGATGAGCTTACCCGAAATCTTTTGTTTTTAAGTCATTCACTCTCTGGTGCTAGTATTTTGTTTGATCCAGACTTTCACTCTGAGGGTATGGATGATGAATTCAACAAGACTTCCTTGGAAAAGAAATTGTTAATACTGAAATCTCTAAGAGCATCAAGAAGTGAGGACAGAGAACTGAACCTTGATATTGAAGAAATAACCAGAAAGGAAACTGAGTTTGATCTTCATTCTCCTTCTCCAAGCAAGGATGCTGACCATGACGATGTCAACTTTGATAAGGCTGATAACAAAGAGTTGAACTCAGAGTTGAATACGGCTGCAGAAGAGCATACAAGCGGTGCGTCAGATGAACAGAGCTTTAGCTCAAGAGTTTTAACTCCAAGTATACCCCATGACAATGACATGACTTCCGTAATGAACTCTTCAGTTGCCTTTAGAGAATCCAAGATTTATAACTGTAACTACTTTTTTGGAGCAACAACATCCGAGAAAAGACGCTACACCAGCTATAATCATGTGCACTCTTTAAGGTCGTTGATAGGCCAAGCTTTACACAGAGTTGTCCTTTATTTGGAATCTAATAAGGAGCAAAGTGTGAATTTGTCCAGAGTACTTTTACTAACAATTAGAACATATTTCTGTGATGTTGGCAAAGAATCCTCCTTTGATGTGGATGATCAGCTTTTCATTGACTACACGTTTTTGAAAAAAGTTCAATCTCTTGCGAATCACTCAAAGCCATTTACCAGAAGTACCCTTGCAGCAAGAGTTGAGAAGTTTCATAGACAAAGAGTTATTCTTCATTCGACAAATAGATTTCAAACAAAATTGGACAAGATTTTGTTGAAAGATATTGTGAAATTAGCTACTTCTCCATTCTCTTCTATCTATCAACCAGCCCAGGTTGTCATGATTGAAACAATGAAAAAGCTGATAGGATCGTATGGCCTGATTATCAGTTCAGTTCTTGAGAATCTTGAAAATTCCATCAAGGAGAAGGATTTAATGAGAATTGAGGCTGGTCTTCGGGTATTCAGAATAAAAAAGATATCCAGAAAGATAATTTATGATTACAAGAACTTAAAGAAAGTGGTTGAAATTTTCGGAAAATGTCTCAAGCTCGACGATTCTGATGTCAACATTGTTGCCCAGAAATGCTTAGAGGATCTTTCGTCTTCGGTTCAAGTCCCATCTGCCGTTGTTAATCTTGAAGAGCAAGAAATAGACGATGCTTTAAGACCGCTCGATAAGAAAATTGATCTCGAGATTTCAACTGTGAAGGCTGCTAAAGATGTGAAAAGAGAAAAGTACATCAACCAGTTAATTGATCTTCAAGATTTCTTGATTGAAGAGGAGAGAAACCATCAACACTGGAAGTTGTCTATGCTGTATTTGAAGTTCATCATATATCTTCAAGACTACAATGAACTGCCAACTAGGTCCCAATCTTTTGATATCTTGATTGAGAGATCAAAATCATCGCACCCAGATCTTGTGAGATTATGTATAAGTGCTGTTGCTAAACTTGTGGGTAGAACTGTTTCCTTCGCCTCATTTGGCCACAGTTTGAAAAATTCGTTGAGGATAAATTATGAAAGAGATGAGTTATCGATTATTGATACAAGAGAAGGTTATTTAAAGAAGTTTCAGCTTGAGATGTCCCAATATAAAGACCCTGACTATTTTATTGACACGAGAGCCTATAAAGGTTGGCTATTTTGGGGCTCTCATTTAGAAGCTCTGAAAGCTACTCCTCTTGCCTCAAGGTTAGATGACGAAGATTTACGGATCTTGACAGAACTTGGAAGTTTAATATCACGAGAGTGGTTAGCAAGTGTCTTCAAGACTTTCTCTCAAGAGAACGAAGGAAAAGGAATCTTTCAGTCAAATCATGTTTCTCTGATAAAAGTCATTGTTCACTTGATACATTTGAATTTAACTGGTGTCGATTACCAGGACCTGATAGATCTACTTGCTGAAATATATGACAAGAATGAGAAGGCGTCAATTATCGCTAGTGCTGAAATAATCAGTGGTCTTTTTGTATCTTCAAAATACACTTCTGACTCAAACATAGTTAGAAGAGATGAATTCTTGAGCTCATTCTTAGACAAAGTTTTAAACACAGATTTGAGTCCCGAGTCTTCCGACATTTGGAAGCTCATATTTTGGTGGATTCCTGCTAGAGTTGACCATAGAAGAATCTCTCTACTAGTTCGGAAAGTTGAAGAGCTGTCTTCCTTTGTTGATGTTAACTCCGATTCAGCCTTTGTTCAAGCAGCACGCATCGAGTTTACTCGCTCGTTCTTGGCCAGCGTTGGATGGAAGTATCAAAATTATGAGCTTATTTTGCAAGGTTTACCATTTGACCATCCTTATGAGCTGGTTCGTGAACAAATTGGGGGTCTACTAATGGCTCTTTCTCATACGTCTAGTTCTCAGTCATACAACAGCTCAAGTTCTTTTATTGAATCACAGAAAAGTGATGACTTGGGTTTAGTTGCTTTCAGTATACCGGCACCATTTAAAAATGTCCTTCTTCAAGTCTTTGAAAAGATAGAGGTGGAAAGACTGAAGATAGAAGATACGAATGTCCAAGACCAACTGCACTCTGAATATTTCTATCTTTCATCAACTGTTTTAAGATGGCTGTTTACAGCTTTAATGATAAGCTCTTCCGTATCACTGGTTCCGTTAGTTGAAGATTATATCGCCCCTTTCCTAATCAATCTAGATAGCAACAGGGAACTGTGTAAACTGGGAAATTTGCATCCTGGTGTGTTGTATATCGGTTTGGCAGATATCTCATACAGAAGTGAGCAAATACCTACAGCGTTGTCCTTAGCGAATGCTACATACACTTCAATGCATCAGGTTCTATCTCAGCTTTCTTTCATCGAGCGTTTCTTTACCAGGCAATTGCTTCAATTGTCAGATTCTGAAAAGAAGACATTATTGAAAAAAGTTGATATTCTGTTATTTCACAATTCAGTTGAGGTGAGACTTCGGGCATCAAGTGTTCTCTCTGGCTTCATACATAACTCAAAGGATTTGAGCTATATTCAAAAGCTTATCAGCAAGTATCACAGAACTTTGTCTAGAAATAAGACTACAAAAAACCTGGATACTGAATTGACCATTAAGCTTCATGGAAGTGCTTTAGGTATCGGTGCTCTCATTTCTGCTTTTCCATATACATCACCACCTCCAGATTGGTTACCTAAAGAGGTTGCTATCTTAGGACGAGTCTCTTCTATCAATGGTATTATTGGTAAGTCAGCAAAGGATGTTTTGAGTAACTTTAAAAAATTGAGAGCAGACACTTGGCACATAGATCGTGCTTCTTTCACGGAGGATCAGCTAGAAGATTTAGAGGGTGTTCTTTGGAGAAGTTACTTTGTCTAGTTTATATACTAATACTACACTTGAACTCTCATTCAATTTAATCTGTTTTGAAGTTTGTATAAAACTTTTGTACTATAAAATAACGTTTTACTTTCATGTCTTTTATCAGAAAAACGTTTAAAAATTGAGGATCCTTATTTAATCCCAAACTCTCTCTATATCCCTTATAATCACAAAAGTTATGCTCTGGCGGTTCTTCTTTTTCTTTTATCCATACCATTTAAAGCACCAGAAATCGTACCTGGAGCACTTGATAGAGCACCAGTAACTGGAGCAAATTTGAAATTTGAGTTACGATTATGTTGACGATTTTGGTGTTGATTATTGTGACCCGATGAGTAATTGTTGTTTGAGTGACCTTGCTGTTGTTGGGATCCAGCTAAACGTTCATTACGATCAGATAATGCAGTAGCTTTATCAGCCAATGCTAGGGCCAATTCTTGTAATCTTGATAATTCGACACCTTTAGTGAAGATTATTGAGTTTGAAGCTTGATCGAAACCAGCAGCTAATTCGTCATTGAAGATCATTTTAGAAACAACAGCAGACACTTTACTTTCTGATAGTTCAAAAATTTGTGATAATTTTGCTATTGATAACTTGGAGTAGAAAGTTTTGAATTGAAATAGATAAGTCCTTAAACCTTCAACTTGCACTTTCTCTTTGATTGATTCTTTTAACTTATCAGATTCTGGAAATAAACTCCAGATTTTGATTGAATTTAATAGTTCAACAGATTTTTTCCAGTCACCAGCTTGTAGAGCTTTAGCAGCATGCATGATGAAATCTCTCGTGTTACCTGGAGGACCTTGGAAAGTTTGTCTTTCATGGAATTCTAGGGTACGGCGGAAAGATTTATTTTGTAATCTCTTTCTGGCGTCAATTGAAGTACCGGATTGAGCATATTGTGGAATTTCAATTAGTAGGGAGCTTGTTAGGAAAACACTCTCCAATAATTCTAAGTTGATATGGGTGTGGAATGGCAATAAACGTTGTTTATCAGCAGCTGATGTTTGGTTGTTGAATCTTTGGGCTCCTTGTCCTAACAATTCTCTATGACGTTGAGAGGTTGCGATTTCTTGTAAAGTTTGATGAGCATCTTGAATTAAACCATTTCTGAAAGCAGATAGACCCAATTGGACTAAAGCCCTGTTGAATAGAATTTGTAATGAAGGTTCTGAAGTGTGGATTGTTGACTGTAAATGTGACATTAAGAACATATCTCTAGCTTTATAATATTTGTTGTTGAATGCATAATAGTAGATATGGGATAGTATAGCACGTTTACGGTATAAAGCATTTGATTGTTTATAAAGAACTGAAGCCAATGAGTCTAACAATTTATCTGTGTAGTCATCAGACTTTGAATATGGCAAGATGTAGGATGTTTGCTTTAAACCTTCCCAAGCTTTGGATTCTGAAAGATTTATTAAACTTGAAGGTTTATAGTAGATGTGTTCGATTCTTCTTGTAATAATTCTAGCAATTTGCTCACCTTTTTTAGTTGAAATTTCAGCTTCTGGAATAACAGATTCAGAGTATAATTGAGCACGAATGATGTTACTATAGATAACATGTTCATCTTTTAGACGATCAATATATTCTGTAGTATGTGGGTCAATAACTTGTAAAGAACGAGTAAATTCATCATCTAATCTTTCAACTAAAGAAACGACTGAACCCAAGATTTCACGGACACCTTGACTGTTTGGAGTTGGTTCGCTTTCAATATCATCTGAAGCTTCAGCAGTTTCCAATACACGGTATGTATCTATATTTTGTTCTAAAATTTGAAATAAACTGTTGATATCTTTGGAGGTTAAATGCCATTGGTCAATGGATAAATATGATAGATTTGCAGCGATATCGAATCTTGTTGGAATCAAGATCAAGTAGACAATGATATATTCGTATGGAGTTGAAGCCAATTCAATTAAACCTTCAAGAGTTTTAATTTGTTCAAAAACATCAACATTTTTCTTACCTCTTGAATCGGTAACCAAACGTAAAGCTTTGAAAAGATCTGAACTTTGAGCTGATTTGCCTGATTTACCAACAACGGTAAATCCATCGTTAGAAGTTGGTTGTGGAGCTGGTGTTGATGATTTAGAAACATCAAATGGAGTACCTTCTCTTTCAAAGGCTTCAGGGTTCTCTCTAAATGCTTCAACTGATTTGATTTGATCACGGATTGCCTTTCTAACTCTTTGTCTAACAGTGTTGAAAGCTTTTGATACAGAAGCGTTTAGTTTTTTCTTTGATTCTGGAGAGAATTCTGTAATTGTAGTATCCAAATTTGATAAAGTTTTGATATAAGCTTTTGGAATTGGAACATTTTGTTGTTCAGCACGAACTAATAAACGGTTCAACTTATCGAATTCAGTTAAAACAACAACCCAATCATCAACGGCTTTATAATTATCGATATCGTTAATAGAATTTTCAATTTCATCTAATAATTTATCCTTAGAACTTTTGACAACTTTTTTACCATCTTCATCATCACTTGAATCATCATCGCTATCTTTCACCACTGATTTCTTTAAAAAGTAAGCTGGACCTGAAGGAATTTCATCATCTGAATCTGAGTCTAAGTCATCATCATCATTGGCAAATTCAGAATCTTCACTTTCATCATCTTGTTCTTCTTCTTCACTAGATGAATTTAATTCTTCATCGGAAGAGCTTAACAATTCCTCTTCTGAGGAGGAGTATTCAGAGTCTGATTCACCACCTGCAAAGAAACGACTGGCCATAATATATGTATCTGGTTATGTCCTTTATGAAAAGTCGTACCTATTCCTTTAAAACTTCAAGTTAACCGCCCTCTTAAGTACTTGACTAACGTTCACTTTTTTTTTTTTATTAGCTTTTTTGTTGAAATTTTTCCTCTTACTCTGTGAAAAGTTTTTTTTTTTGCGTGTAAAACATGGTCTGATCCATGCTTAAGTACTTGATCACGGTGTAAATTAGGTAACATATCGAGACAATCCTAGCTTAGGTAATCATGAATCACCATTAGTGCAAGCGCTAATGGTCCAAGGTTGAAGTTAGAGAGGAAAGAGATAAAGATTAAAGTAGGGTGATTATAGTCTTTGATTGGTGAGATACTAAGTAGTGCTTTGGAGATTACAATTGCTTCTGTTAGGCCCTGTGCTTACTTAAATTTTTAACAATAGCTTTGGGAATGAAAAAGTCCAATATTTTTTTTTGTCCATAAAGTCTTTCCTTTTTCGGGATTTTTCTGATCTAGGTCAAAGAAAAAATTATTTGCCTATAGACTAAGAATGAAAAAACGAAAATTTGGCACAAAAAAAAAAAAAAAAAATTAAATGTATTATAAGACGCTTCATGATGAGATGAGCTTTTTGAACCTGAAGATAAATATAATATAAAATACAAATATTAGATCGCTTTTTTCAATTATACGATATTTATAATACAGAGATGACAACTGAGAAGAAGGAGACAGTCAAGCCAAAGATAGGTCAACTGTGTGAGCTATGTCATTGCAGGAAAGCCATGATTAAAAGACCAAAGAACTTGCAAAAAATTTGTAAACTATGTTTTTATGAAGTTTTCGAAACTGAGATTCATAACACTATTGTCAACAATAAGTTATTCTATCCAGGTGAGAAGGTTGCAGTTGGTGCCTCTGGTGGTAAAGATTCAACCGTTTTGGCCTATATGATGAAACTATTAAATGAGCGTTATAACTATGGTATTGAGATTGTATTGCTCAGTATAGATGAAGGTATTGTGGGATATAGAGACGATTCCTTAGCTACTGTTAAGCGTAATCAACTACAGTACAATTTGCCTTTGGAAATTGTATCGTATAAAGATCTATATAATTGGACAATGGATGAAATTGTTAGTTGTGCAGGTATAAGAAACAGTTGTACATATTGTGGTGTCTTTAGAAGACAAGCCTTGGACAGAGGTGCTGCCAAGTTAGGAATTCATCACGTTGTTACAGGGCATAATGCTGATGATATGGCAGAGACTGTCTTGATGAATCTATTAAGAGGTGATGTTGCAAGATTAGAAAAGTCAACAACTATAATGACATCAAGTTCAGGTTCTCCAATTAAAAGATCCAAACCATTCAAATATTCTTATCAGAAAGAGATTGTTCTCTATGCTCACTATAAAAAGTTGGATTATTTTTCAACAGAATGTACCTATGCACCTGAAGCATTTAGAGGAACGGCAAGAGAATTAATGAAGAATTTAGAAGCAATAAGACCAAGTTGTATAATTGATATTATTCATTCTGGTGAGAATTTTGTACTCAGAGAGAAAAAAATAAGGCAACAGTTCAAAAAGAAAAATGTTAAAGCTGGTTCTGTTGCTGTCAATGATGAAATTGAAGTTAGATCTGATGGATCAGTTTCATTGAATAGGAAAGGATTTGTCGATGGTAACAGGTGTGAGAAATGTGGTTATCTTTCTAGTAACAGAATTTGTAAAGCTTGTATGCTATTAGAAGGTTTAGAAGTTAATAGAGCTAAAATTCTGTTAGAAAATGATACATCAACACAAGGTGCTGCAAAACTAACTAGAACTTTGGAACACCTAACATTTTAATTATTTACATAAGAACATATTTTATCAGCATTGTATTTCTTTTGTAGACACCTCAGTAAGAATATCTGAAATTTTTATTCTCAATATCAGTGAGATCTAAAAACTCAAAGTTTGCATTTTTACTTTGTGAAATCTCTTCAACTAATAAGGCATCTCTTCTCCTGTTCTCTTTCCGACTAACATATCCAACTAATAACGTTAAAGGAATAGCTAAAGATTGTGTCACCAATAAGACAATCTTTGCAGGTATATACCTTGGATAACTATAGGCTCTGAATAATTGAGGTCCAATAATACTACTTATGGCAAAAGCCATCATGGTCAAAGCATTTCTGAAAATCTTCTTTGTATACCCTGCAGTATTAAAACTATTCCACGTGTATAGCAACGTGATTGCACAGGAGCCACTGTAAAGAAGATATAACCCAATCAAATTCCCAATTTTATTATCAAGTTCTAAAGAGATCAATAAAATAGCACCAATAACAGATGGAACATACATTGAAACATGAATCAAAGTAATATGTCCAAATTTGGCAATTAGTTGTGTAGATGTAAAGATACAAATAATAATAATACCACCAACTGGAAGTTGTAATAATGCTGTTGTTTTATTATCAAATCCAAAAGTAGAAGTTATAGTGACACTAAAAGTACCAATGGCTCCAGTTACAATTTGTGAACACATTGTTAATAGTAGCATCAACCAAGTTAATTTATCATGAAACAACAACTCTTTGATTTGTGATTTTTTAAACTTTTTGTTCTCAACGCCTGTTTGATTAGATCTAACATGTTCCAATACCATCAATTTCTCCTCATGTGATAAAAACCATGCGCTTGTAACGTTATCAGGTAGATATAAAAATACAAATATACCAAAGAAAAACGTAATCACACCAAAGACTAAGAATAAAATTTGCCATGGTTGTAAAACATTAGACTTTATGTGTTGAAATGCAAATGATAAGATCCCACCAAATATTGTTGCAGTACCAGAACTTATACACCAATATCCTATTCTTTGTGCCTGTTCTGACTTGTTAAAATACTGACCACTTATAGCAATCAATGCAACTGCTGTACTACTTTCCAAAAACCCTAGCAAAACTCTTGCAACCATTAATGCTGCATACGTATGACAGGCAGCATGAGCACCAACAACAACACCCCAAAGAATAATGAAAGAGCTGAAAACTTTAGACAGAGGATATTTTTGAAGTAAGAATCCACAAATTGGTTCACCTATAATATAAGCTGCGTTGAAAATTGTACCTAAATTGGCAAATTCGTTACCTTTCAAATTTTTTTTAATTCCCATAACAGCTGAATAGTTTAATAAACCTTTATCCAAAAATTGAAAGAAATAAATTGCACATAATAGTGGGAGAATATATAGATCTAATTTTCTTAGCACTTCCTTTGGTAGTTTTGTTTGATTGTTGACATCAACTCTCCCATCTGTCACTTTCAAATCACCTTGTTTAATGTCACTTTTTTGTAAAAAAGCCAAGGCAACATCGTACTCTTTGGAAGATAAAGATGAGTTTATCTCATCCTTAATGGAACTAGCAGAGTCCTTTATATCTTTTGACATTTTGTAATCAGTTGAGATTACCAATGAGTTTATCTCATTCAAAAGACTCATCAAAAGAGCAAACCTGAGCAGGTTTTGTTTTATTTATACATTATTGATTTGGATGTAGATTTTAACCTAGTTGAAAAAAAGAAATATAATTGTGCACTTATGTTTCCTCTAGTTAAAAGGTAGGACCCTTTAAATTTATTTAGTTTTTCTCCGTTGTAAGCGAATTATGTTTTTATAATGATTTCCGCGAGATCAAAGAATTTTTAACCTACAAAAACTTGCATCTCCAAAATAGTTAAAGAATCGTTAATTCATTAAAACACATATAAAGATATACATGTATATAGAAAGGTAGTAGTAGGGTAGTAATTTTAGGGCAATCCCAGACATTTTTATACTACTTGTTGTGCTTTACAGCCGATGATCTCTTCCCAGCAGGAAGTTGGATCTCTGGATCTATAGGTCTCTTTAAAGGTGAACTTATTGCCATTGAGGCAGTGTTGCTATTATTACCACCATTGTTCCCATTATTGTTATTGTTCCCATTACTGTTATTGTTGTTGTATTGGAGATTAATTTGAGACTCTTCTGATTGTAAAATTTCTGATCTCATAAGTTTTCTAGTTTGAGTGTTTCTCAACGTATGCTCGTTAAAGGCAGATACCAAAATTTTAAGATGATTTTGGAAAATCGAATCCGGTAAGGTATCTGGCTCAGTTTTAATTAGTTTAATTTTCGAATCTGTTTCTAATTGATTATTTGTTTCATCGATTAAATATTCGAAATTATTTGATTTGATCTCATCATCATCAATTGAAACTTCTTTCCCAATGAGTTGAACCATTTTTTTATAGTATAGATCCAGAACGTTATAACCACCATTCTTCAATAGATGTTGTTCATCATGCGAGGGAAGTCTGCTTGGTGGTTGTGTTATGGATGATGCTGATGCTTCTGATGAGGACAATGATGACGAGGATGATGATGATAGTGTTGGATTTGACAATGATGGCGGTATTGGTAATGGTGATTGATTAGTCGTGTGTGTAGTTGTAGTTGTTATTGCTGAAGCTGTCTCTAGATGTTTCTCCTTGAGATCAGTTGATGCAACCAATTGATTCAATCTATCCTCTTCCAAGGCGTTTATCGATCTTTTCCTCTCTTTACTATTGGCCATTTTGGTATCATCTGTACATTTTTCTATATTAAAATCCCTTGGTAATATTCTATAATTTATCTTTTTTAAAAATTCTCTCTCCAATATATCCAATTCATTTGCATGAACACCACCAACTTTGGCATAATGACTATTTGTACAGAATGAATCACAAAGACCTTTACTTCCCACAGTGGTGGCAGTCAGTAAGAATCTATGAACGGTTAATGAGTTCAACGTAAACGAACTATATACCGTTGTTAATAAGTCAATGTAATAAACTGCTGTTAGTAGAACAGCATTTTCTAAAGAGGAAAATCTGGCTAATCTCGCCAAATAGTTATAGACTGAAATTGAAGGAGGCGTTCTAGAATGGAATCTTGTTAAATTCTCCGGAAGTATTGAACCATTTACATCATCTGTTATGTTGTTATATTTATCATTGATTGCTATCAGAGAGTTTAACATTCGAG
Organism: Taiozyma peoriensis; assembly: GCA_030574875.1. Classification (NCBI taxonomy): domain Eukaryota; kingdom Fungi; phylum Ascomycota; class Saccharomycetes; order Phaffomycetales; family Wickerhamomycetaceae; genus Taiozyma; species Taiozyma peoriensis. The sequence goes on from JAJMFM010000065.1 coordinate 45,800, forward strand.
CTATGAGAATGATCAAATCATCTCTTGGGCAGTGTATAAACTCTTGTGAAAGATACTTCACCTTATCATTCACCATCTTTTTCTATATCTGTATCTTCTAACCACTCTTGACGTATGCGTTTGTTAAAGTCTAGATTGTGCTGCAATTTTCTTTATTTATTCAAATCCCAAAGGTCATCGTTAGTTGACAAAGATAAATCTTATATTATTTCCGGTTGATGTTGATAATAAATCTAATCAGTTATGTTTTCTTGTATGGATATTATAAATCCTATCAATTATGATTCTTGTTTGATTTCTATTTGACACTCTGAAGAGTTAATACAATTTGATGCCGTCGTATCTACAATAAATGAGTTTTAATGCACGATTTATGGAAGCCCATTCTTTTTTTTTTTTTTTTGCTTGATACTTTTGTAAAGTACAAACGATGATGATATCAAAACAAAAAAAGCTGAAAAATCAAAGAAACGTTTTCTTACAGCAAAAATGAATTTAAAAAACACAGAACAGACTTCCGATCTTGTGTTCCGAGGATTCTAATATCAACTAACAAAGATTAATAAAGCGAGTTACGAGTTACAAGTCAAAGAAGAGTAATTATTATCACTTATTCAAAGTTATATATGTGAAGTAAGGTTAGTCTTGGTAGTTGATGAAATACTACAATTTATAGAAATACTTTAACATTATGTACCATCTTGATTAGAGGTTGAGATTACAGGTTTCACAGCCTTTATACTGGAATTTATTAGTTACCGTGTGGTATGTCAACAGCATTGACAACTAAAAGATACGTAAATCAACATAATTTCATTTATAATATGTAGCTGTAGTATTTGAACTACTCTATTCTTGGTTTGATCGTTAAGTGATTTAAAAAATGAATGATGTTTTCAGTTACCATCAAGGAATATTTCATGCGTTATGATAATACCATAGCTAGAACAAACAAAAACAAATTGATCTTCTCATTCTTTCAACTCTTTTGTCAAAACAACCATTCTTTAGAATTTGGTTTATTTAATCAATCAACATTCAGGACATTTATATGTGAGATATTTCTAATCATTGAATAGTTAACATTCAACCCTCTCTATATACAAACACTTTTTTATGCCAATTCGATATGCGGAGCCTCCAAGTTTAGTCAAATTTATTTTCATCTCTCTACTTTATGGTGGATGAATGGCTTTTTCATCTTTATTCTATTTAATTGTATGACGGATATTAAACTACAAAACTTAAAGGCAAATCCTAATATGATCTAAGAATGATTCTTGGATGTATTATCGTTATATGAATGAGCATTAAGATTGAAAACAAATAAATGAACAAAAGATTGTAGACTAGAGTATGAGAAAAAGACAGGAAAGTGAACTAATAAAGGAAACAAAAAGGCAAAATTAAAATAAAATTAAATTCTTTTCTTTAACATGCACAGTTTTGATTTTCAGTTTCTAATTGAATGTTTATAGCATCATTGAAATCATCATTAAATTCATCGTTTTCTTCTTGTTGTAATGCATTTCTTGCTATAACATCAAAAGCTTGATCAATATTAACAGCTTCTTTAGCACTTGTATGAAATAAAGGTAAATTTCCTAAATTTTGAGCAAATTGTTGAGCCTTTTTATTACTTACAGTTTTTTTAGATTCATCAACATCAACTTTATTACCAATTATAACAAATGGGAAGTTTTCTGGATTTTTAACGTTTGCTTGAACTAAAAATTCATCTTTCCATGTTGATATATTTTGGAAAGATTTTTGATTTGTAACATCATAAACCAATACACAACAATCAGCACCTCTATAGAAAGCCACTCCTAAAGATTGGAATCTTTCCTGTCCTGCTGTATCCCATAGTTGCATTGTTACCGTCTTATCATCTATCGTTAGCTCTTTGGTTAAAAAATCAGCACCAATTGTAGCCTTGTATTGATGAGAGAATTTCCCATTGACAAATTGTTGCATTAATGAAGTCTTACCAACACCAGAATCACCCAATATGATGACTTTCAACAAGGTTTTTTTTCTAGAAGACATTCTTTTTTATATATTATAAATTAGTTAATCAAAATAGAAGCAATTCTTTTTTAATGAGCGGCAATAAGATATAAGGACAGCAGGAGATTGATAGCTTGAATAGAATTGACCAAATTTGATTAGAAATATTATAGTTCTATTAATTTTTTTTTCAATCGTTGAAACGTAACTTGTCTATACTTTACTAAAGAATTTGTTTTTGTGTGTGTGAATGTTGTATGGTTTATTTTGATTATAATTTAGGCCCTCTTTTTCTGTTAATTTTAGTTTTTGTTTTTTTTTTTTTTGCCTGTTAAATCTCTAAATTCATTCTTTTTGCTTACCAAAGAATTTTTAAGAAACAACCTATTTTTGCTGCTTTTGAATGACAAAGAGAATTTGTTTTTACCCGCCTTTTACTGATAAGCTCCCCAGTATAATTAAAATTTTTGACATGAGTGATTACGTAAAATATAAGCTTGGATTATCAAATGATAATAATTGAAACAAGTGATTAATATAGTAAGCTTGATCAAATAAATAGTGTGTATTAAACCATATTGCAAAATCACAGTGCCGTACTGAGAGATATATGAAACCACATATTCATATCTGAAACTTTTATGATGTACAATTTGAATATATATTTTTTTTCCTGTTAATAAATTGAAAATTAGGTGATAGACTGAAAAATGAGTAAAAGTTATTATGAGTAAGACTCCTCAAAACTCACTTCAAGTAGTCCCAAGTTGAAGTAAGGTTCCTTCAGCTAAGATGGATCAGGATACTATGAATTAAGGTGCTTACAGGTAGATCAGTAAACTATAGAGTTGGTTTTGCACAATATAGGTTTTATATAATTTATATAGATTTTTTATTCAACTAATACACACAAAGATCAGGAAAAAGAAACTCTACGTTTTCTAGGAAGCTTAAGTTTGATTGTAATGAGTCATATACTAGAACTTCTAAGTAGAGCTATTTGCTTACTATTACACTTAAGTCGTTGTATTACACATATATGTATATTAATGAATTTCAGAACTTCATCACTAAATTTCGCGAACACATTCTATAACATTTCAAAAAGTAATTAAACAGTTTAAAATAGACCATCGGGTTGTAAGATCTATGATAATTTTACTATGGGTATAGGTTTTAGAAGAACTACAATAGTTTTTGGTATTAAATTATATATATTAAATTTAAGTCCAAAATATAGAGATAAGTTTATACATAAAAGGAAATGGAATAAAGATACAATCTTTAATCAACTTATTTCTTAGTAGCTTTGACAGCAGCTTTGGTAACTTTACCAACTTTGTCGGATTTTTCGACAGATTTGATAACACCAACAGCAACGGTTTGTCTCATATCTCTGACAGCGAATCTACCTAATGGTGGATAAGTGGTGAATGGTTCAACACATAATGGTTTGGTTGGAACAAATTTAACAATAGCAGCATCACCTGATTTGATGAATTTTGGATTTTCTTCTAAAGTTTTACCAGAACGTCTGTCAATTTTAGTTAAGATTTCGTCAAATTTACAAGCAATATGAGCAGTGTGACAATCTAAAACTGGAGAGTAACCTGGAGAGATTTGACCTGGATGGTTTAAAACAATAACTTGAGCGTTGAATGATTCAGCACCTTTTGGTGGATCGTTTTTAGAGTCACCAGCAACGTTACCTCTTCTGATTTCTTTAACAGAAACATTCTTAACGTTGAAACCAACGTTATCACCTGGAACACCTTCAGACAATTGTTCGTGATGCATTTCAACGGATTTGACTTCAGTGGTAACACCAGCTGGGGCGAAAGTAACAACCATACCTGGTTTGATAACACCAGTTTCAACTCTACCGACTGGTACAGTTCCGATACCACCAATCTTGTAGACATCTTGTAATGGTAAACGTAATGGTTTATCAGTTGGTCTTGAAGGTGGTTCAATAGCATCAATGGCTTCTAATAAAGTTTTACCTTTAGAGACACCAGCTTTGGTTTCCTTTTCCCAACCTTTGTACCATGGAGCATTGGTAGATGCTTCAATCATGTTATCACCATTCCAACCTGAGATTGGAACGAATGGAACAGTTTTTGGGTTGTAACCAACTTTTTTGATAAAGTTAGCAGTTTCCTTGATGATTTCAGCGAAACGTTTTTCATCCCATTTAACAGAGTCCATTTTGTTAACGGCAACAATCAATTGTTTAACACCTAAGGTGAAAGCTAATAAAGCATGTTCTCTGGTTTGACCATCTTTGGAAATACCAGCTTCGAATTCACCAATACCACCGGCAATAATTAAGATAGCACAATCAGCTTGAGAAGTACCAGTAATCATATTTTTGATGAAATCTCTGTGACCTGGAGCATCAATAACAGTAACGTGGTATTTTGGAGTTTCGAATTTCCATAAAGCGATATCAATGGTGATACCTCTTTCTCTTTCAGCCTTTAATTTATCTAAAACCCAAGCGTATTTGAAAGAACCTTTACCTAATTCATTGGCTTCTTTTTCGAATTTTTCAATGGTACGTTTATCGATACCACCACATTTGAAAATTAAATGACCAGTGGTGGTTGATTTACCTGAATCGACGTGACCAATAACGACAACGTTAACGTGAGTTTTTTCTTTACCCATTTTTATGTATGTTTATATATATATAAAATCTCAGAAGGAAATGCAATTGATTTCTGGTGTGAGAAGACAAAGAATCTAAAAAAAGAAGAGAAGTGTATGAAAAAGTTTTAGGTTTTTTTTGATCTCAAGTGGCGATATTTAAGTCTTTATATACATTGTGAAAAATTTTTCATTTTTCCTGCCTGTTTTAACCAGCAAGTTAAAAATTTTTTTTTTTTTAAAATTTTAAGAAAAAATTTTTTTTTAATTCCCTTTGACAAGCGATGAGCAAGCACATGTTAGCGAGAATTAAGGTAGGTAGCGGCCGACAATGAAGGGGAAAATTGAAGGGGTAGCGCCGGGACTGTAAATTACCGAGAGGTATTCGGATCGTTCCAGAGAGTCTTAAAGAATTTTAAAGAAAATTCCAGAGAGGGAAGAGCGATGTTTGGGTCCGTAATCATGTATTACTTCTGCCTATTAACATGGCACGGCAACTGTGACTAAAGTTACGCAGATCTCCATCCATCAGTAGTCAGGAAAAAGCAGAAGGGTAACTATAAAAAACTTGGGAGTTAGATGAATTTGGAACTAATTTCGCTGAAAAAGAAAAAAGAAAAGAAAAGAGATATGCGTTCAAATCAATAGCGCTGGGAGCAATTTTGAAATAAAAAAAATCTTCACTATTATAGATTGAAAATATGATAAGAAGGTTAAAGCATAACGTTTGATACACATAAGCCGAGAAAACATTAGATGAATTATTAAAAGTTTAGTTTTATTATAATAGATGTTATATGGTCTAGCTTTGACAGCGTTTGAAGTGAATATTTTTGAAACTTAGTACCAATCAAACTTTGTTAAAATCTAAATCCTATCTGTAAATTGCACTAGAAAAACCCTTTTGAGATAATCATTAAAGAAATCTGGTTTTTTTTTTTTTTTCTTTTCTTTTGAAATTTCTTTTTTTTTTCCGTTGGCAGGACAAATAAGGGGAAAAAAAGAAAAGAGATCAAATAGAGAAAGTGAATTTTTTTTTTTCAATGTTTTTCTTTTCTTAGTAAATTAATAGTAGATTACTGCATTCGGTAATTGCTAATTATAGATATTGTTATAGTTATTTGATGAGATACTTGGTTTTATCATCTAGATAGCTTTCACGCAGTTACAACTTACAAGGGTGGTTTCCGATAGATGGGAACAGTCTGATGTGACATAACTTTTAGATCAACTAAAATAATAATATATCAAACAGTATAAGTCGCTAATTTCTTTAAATTATCAGGAATGGAATCCCAGTGACCCTTTTCGATCAACCATTCCTTATTGAACAACTTGGAAGCATATCTATCTGAAGTATCAGCAACAGTAGTGACAACCGTTGAACCTTCTGGTAGAGTCTTGGCCAATTGAGTGGCTGCAAATAGATTAACACCACCACTTGCACCAACATGTAAATCTTCTTCTTCAATTAATTTGTAGATTATATTAATAACATCACCATCAAGAACTCTAATAGCACCATCTGAAAGTTCTAAAGCATCTTTAAGTTGTCCTGTAAGTGCCAATTTACCAATACCTTCAACAAATGATTCACCTTCGTGATCCCAATTTTCACCTTTTGATGTAATATATGAAAATAGTCCAGAACCTTCTCTATCAGCTAAATAAGTTTTAACACGACCATTAGTCTTTTCTCTTAAAAATGAAGAAACACCAGCAAATGTACCACCAGTTCCTGCACCTACTATAAAAGCATCAATTTTACCATTTGTTTGTTCCCAAATTTCTGGACCTGTACCTTCATAATGAGCTTTTCTATTTGCAAGATTATCCATTTGATTAACATGAATTGTATTTTCATTCTCTTGAGCATATCTTATAGCTAAATTATTAACAAATTCAGGATGATCAGGTCCAACAATTGGACCTAAAACAACTGTTGCACCTAAATCTTCTAAAATTTTAATCTTTTCAGGAACAATATATTCTGGTAAGAATAGTCTAACTTTAAAAGGTGGATTATAAGTTCTTGCCAATAAAGCTAAAGAAATTCCCGTATTACCAGCAGTTGCCTCTGCTAGAGTTCCACCTGCTGTAAGTGCACCAGATTCAAGTGCATGTTTTAATAAGGCAACCGCTGCACGATCTTTGATTGACTTACCAGAGTTTTCATACTCTGCTTTAAAATAGATATTTCTACCCGTTTCTTTGGAAAGTGTTTCCACTTTGATTAAAGGTGTGTTCCCTACACCATTAATGTATTCCTCCGTTGATACAATTGGGTATTGATCAGCCATTATTATTAATCCCTCTATATAGTTATCAACAGGAAATGAGATTGAAAATATGATCGTTTCATTGAAATGAAAAAAAAGAGGTTACAATTGACACTTTTAATATCAATTTCTAGTTGTGGATTACAAGATTAATTATTCGGTTGATCTGCAACATGAAAAGTGTGGATACTCCAGTAGTTTTTTTTTGAATAGGTAGGGATTTTTGCGACAAAACAATAGGTTATATACAGTCAATCCTTTGTGGGATAATTTCCCGAAGACATTGTAATCCTTTATGAAATATTTAGGCTACCAATTAGCCAATTTTCTATCATTTGCGGTTAGATTCTCTCTTTCGATATCTGTCTTCATTAATACTAGTTTAGTTAAAACTTGCATATATCACCGAGAGTTATTCTAATTGCATCATCAATCGGGAATTTACTTACTCGGTTTAGATTTTACATTTATATATTAATAATTATTCATAGTTTTATCAATTTGATAGTATATTTAATGATAACTAATAGTCCATTCATCACATAAGAATAGAGCAATATAACGAAATCATGGGTTTAATTTCGCCAACTATCCAATTCAATCCTTCTACACAAAAAGTTATCACCATAGCTGCAGGGTGAGTATCATGATATATATATATATATACTTGTAAAATTTGGTATTAACTATTAAATTCGCAAGTTGCTTCTGGGGTGTGGAATACATATACAGAAAGAATTATATTTCTAAAGGTTTAATCGATGCTAAAGTTGGCTTTGCCAATGGTACTGTTGAAAATCCAAGTTATAAAAGAGTTTGCGAAGGTGATACTAACCATGCTGAAGTTTTGCAAATCTCATATGATCCATCAAAAGTTTCATTGTCTGAACTATTAAGATTTTTCTATAAGATTCATGATCCAACTACAGTGGATAAACAAGGTGGTGATACTGGTACACAATATCGTTCTGCAATTTTCACTCATGATGAAGAAGATTTTAAGATTGCTAAACAGATTACAGAAGAATTTCAACCAAAATGGGGTAATCAAATTGTAACTAAAATTGAACCAATTAAAAGCTTTTATGATGCTGAAGATTATCATCAGTTATATTTGGATAAGAATCCAAGTGGTTATCATTGTCCTACTCATTACGTTAGAGATTTATAAGTAGATCCTTACTTACCCTAAGTTTGTTGAATATGAATAAAATGAACAAATTTATGATCTTTTCCTTTGGAAAGGTGATTAAACATTCCTTCAGTCAAAAGAATCATGATGTATATATAACTATATACTAAGTGAAATTGTAAAATTTGATTCAAATTGAAAAAAAAAAAGCCAAAAAGAAAAAAAAAAAAGTAGTATAAAGTGGGTCAAAAAAAAAAGAGGAAAATTAAAACCTAAAAACAACCCTTTAAATGATGGTGAATGATATAGATATATCTATTGTCGTTTTCTTATAGCATCTAAGATTATTTGGTAACCGTGATCGGCTGTAGTGTAAAGAGCTAGAACATGACAATGTGACTGGACTGACTAACATAAGATAATAAGTAATGATCAAAAAAAGCAGTGATAACTGATAACATCTGATAGAAATTGTAAATATCATCTAACAATAAAACTCAAAGTTAAACCAAATGAATCTCAATAGAAACGAGGACAAAATAGAGCATTGCACTTCATGCAAAAGCAGATAAAAGAAATAAAAAAAAAAGATTAAAAGCAGAGAAACTCATGACATATCATTATTGAATAATGGTGATTATAAAAAAGATGGTTTTGGTAACGAGTTGGTTTCTGGTGCATGACTAAAAGTTGAACCGGCATAGTTTGGTAAAGCTTTGGTAACATTGGCAGGCTTACTAGTAGGTAACTGGTTGGAAGGGCTTGAATGACGACTGCTGTTTGAGTCAAGTTGATAGTTTGAAGGTAAATTCTGAGCTTGAAATTGAGGACTTGATAGTGGACTCTTGTTTTTCTTTTGTCTTGGTGAACTAGTTTTCTTACTGGTGTTGTCCTTATTCAAGTTTTGCTTTCTGTTACCTTGTTTTTTAATAATATCACTGTTGTTAACATTGTTGTTCTTGTTGGATTTAGCCGCGGTGGAGCTATCATTGTTATTTTTGTAATTAGTTTTTTTAGTTTTTATATTTCCATTACCAAAATCTGGTCTCTGACCATTAGGTAGAGTAGGCTCAGGAATTCTAATCTTATCGCTTCTATGTTGGGTATAAAACCTTGTATCCTGTTGCGATGTATGTTGACTTTGTACCATGAATGTTTGACTTATTGTTGTATTGATAAATGTTATATGGAGTAATGAATTTGTATCACAAATAGCATTAATTTGACTTATTTCTCTTTAGAAATGTGTATATATATAGAATGTTATAGTTGTATAGTGTCAAACTAAACGGCAATAATAAAACTGATTTCGAATAGACTAGGATGTTGTATACGTATGTTGCTTGTGTATTTGTTGTTGGGTTTCAAGTTGAATTCTCCTGAAAACTAAGGAAAGTGAGGCAAAATAAGAAAAAGAAAATAAAAAATCCAGAAGAGGAAAAATTACATAAGCAAAAAAAATCGAAAAAGAGAAAATCCAAACACCACCAACAAAAGCAGTGATCAAATAAAAGTCATTTTGAGTATGTTTATTGATTCTATTCACTTGTATATGTACACGTTATAACAATTGACTACCCAATTTCATTCAACATGGATTACAATCTCAAAAAGGAGAACAGAAAAAAATTCCAAGACAAGTCCAAGCTCAAAAGGCATCATAAAAAGGATTACTCTAAAGTGGTGAAAGTGGATAATGAAGAAATTGATGAACAAGCTCAAATACCAGTTAAACCAGAAAGAGTTAGAGAATATGAGATAACAGGAGAGCCTATATTGTTTGATGATGAAGAATTAGACTTGGAGGGGAATATAGTTTCAAAGGGTTCTACAAATGCATTTAGATACAAGGAGGAATTAATAGATATTGATGGGATAGACAACGTAGATTATGGTGTTGATTTTAAAGACTTGAATCTTATAAATAAGGAGATCAGTCTTGGCGGTAAGAACAAGGACGTTAAGAAAATGACCATTGAGGAGTTGATGCAATTGAAGATTGTTGATAAAGAATATGATAGAGATGTAACTGGTGATAATCATACTAAACCATTATATGAATATCAACCAACAACCTCTTCAACTTCATCAAATTCCATTCAAAATTCACGTTCAAGAAAGACAGCGACACAGAGCAATCCAAGCTCAGTAGACAATAAAACCCCATCAATATTGAAAGATGATGAAGCTTTTTTAGACGATCTAATATAACATACGATATAACTAAAAAACAGAGTAGCGAATAGCAAAGTGTTGTTACGTAATTGGACCTCATCGGTCCGAGCAACATTTACCCGCATTTCTTCGAAGAAGTAAAAAAAAATTTTTTTTTTTTTTTATCAGACTTTTTTTTTTTTTTTTCTATCTGTCTGTCCGAATTAGAGGCCAAAAAAAAAAAAATTAGCAGAAGATTTATTACTTTTTTATTTTTAATCACAACCAAACATCTGTCCTTTGAGAATATAAAATTTTATCTTCATACCTAATTGCTATCAAAGTTCTTTTCCCTGATAACCACAAGGAATCGATTATAGAAAGAGTCAATTATATTTAGTTATAGACTGACCAATTGAAAGAAGAATTATAGATTAAAAAAAAATAGTTGAATATGGTTGTTTCTGCATCAAAAGCCAAAAGAGACGCTAAGAAGGCTGAGAAAGCTGCTGCCTCTGGTAAAGCCGTTAAGACAGTCGATGCTGGTGCCGCTGCCGCTGAGACTATCTCAAGATTGAAATTACAACAAGATAAAGATGGTATTTCAGATCGTGTCACCACTGGTGTTTTAGACTCTTTAGCCACTTCAAGAGATATCAAAATTTCATCATTATCATTATTATTCCACGGTAAAGTTTTAGTTCAAGATTCCGTATTAGAATTAAATTATGGTCGTCGTTATGGGTTATTAGGTGAAAATGGTTGTGGTAAATCCACTCTATTAAATGCCTTAGCTGCAAGAGAATACCCAATTCCAGAAAATATTGATATTTATTTATTAAATGAACCAGCTGAACCATCTGAATGGAGTGCTTTGGAATATGTTGTTCGTGAAGCTGAAGCTGAATTGAAAAGATTAGAAGATCAAGTTGAACAAGTCATTGTTGATGATGGTCCAGAATCTCCAATTTTAGATGGTTTATACGATAGAATCGATGGAATGGATCCTGCAACTTTTGAATCAAGAGCTGCTATTATTTTGATCGGTTTAGGTTTCAACGCTCAAACAATCAAAAAGAAAACAAAAGATATGTCCGGTGGTTGGAAAATGCGTGTTGCTTTAGCTAAAGCTTTATTCGTCAAACCAACTTTACTATTATTGGATGATCCAACTGCTCATTTAGATTTAGAAGCCTGTGTTTGGTTAGAAGAATATTTGAAAAGATTTGATCGTACTCTAGTTTTAGTCTCCCATTCTCAAGATTTCTTAAATGGTGTTTGTACTAATATGATTGATATGAGAGAGAAAAAAATTTTAATGTATGGTGGTAATTATGATTCTTATGTTAAGACAAGAACTGAATTAGAAGTCAATCAAATGAAATCTTATACCAAACAACAAGAAGAAATCGTTCATATTAAAAAATTCATTGCATCTGCTGGTACTTATGCCAATTTAGTTCGTCAAGCAAAATCTAGACAAAAGATTTTAGATAAGATGGAAGCTGATGGTTTAATTGAAAAAGTTGTTCCAGATAGAGTTTTCACATTCAAATTCCCTGAAGTTGAAAAATTACCTCCTCCAGTTTTATCCTTCGATGATATCTCCTTCGCTTATGATGGTGTTAAAGAACACAATTTATACGAACATTTAAATTTTGGTATAGATATGGATTCAAGAGTTGCTTTAGTTGGACCAAATGGTGTTGGTAAATCTACTCTATTGAAAATCATGACTGGTGAACTAAACGCTCAATCAGGTCGTGTTTCAAGACATACTCATATTAAAGTTGGTGTTTATTCTCAACATTCTGCTGATCAATTGGATTTATCCAAAACTCCATTAGAATTCGTTCGTGATAAATTCCCTCATATTTCTCAAGATTTCCAATACTGGAGAGGTCAATTAGGTCGTTATGGGTTGACCGGTGAAGGTCAAACTGCTCAAATGGCTACATTATCAGAAGGTCAACGTTCAAGAGTTGTTTTCGCATTATTAGCTTTAGAAGCTCCAAATATTTTATTATTGGATGAACCTACCAATGGTCTAGATATTCCAACAATTGATTCTTTAGCAGACGCTATTAATGCTTTCAACGGTGGTGTTTGTGTTGTTAGTCATGATTTCCGTTTGTTAGATAAAATCGCTAAAGATATCTTTGTTGTTGAAAACAAAACTGCTACAAGATGGGATGGTTCAATTACAGACTATAAAAACAAACTGGCCAAGAAGGTTGTCTTATAAGTTTATACATATGTTTCTGCTTTCAAAATTCTCATATTTACTTTCCTCGTTTATAGTTGGTTTTAACCTTGTTTATTTATACACATGATACAATAATCAAAAAAAAAAAAAAAATTACATATTTCTGGTCCACCGTAATTATAGTGAGCCACTTTAATCAAAGCGAGCTGTTTAATTAGGCTCTGCAGCTATCTTCTCTTATCTGAAGGATTGAACATATTGATCAACTCTATTTCAGACGTAGTTTTTCTTCGGAATCAGTGCTGATCTATCGTCTCGTTCGCATTTAATGCTGATCTATCCTCTTGCAGACATTGAGACAACCAGCAAAGATCACCATTTCAATATTGATCATTGATGCCCATCAAACGAGGAAATACCTTAGAAAGCATAAATGGAACTCAGCTTTAATGGAGTAAACTAGCTTCTCTGTAACGTAGTATTTACTTTAAGAAGATATCAATTGATGGATGAACTTCCGATCGTACAAAGCGAAGATTCAGTATTATTATTAGCTCAAGTCATTACTGAGAAATACTGCCCCTAGTAGATGTTCTAATCCGGCGTCGAAAACCCTGAGACTCAAGCGGCCCCAAAAGCTAACGCATAGCTACTAAAACCCTCACTTGTTTTGCTTTTTTTTTATACTTATCAGGTTTTTACAAGGTTTGAGCTGTCATCTAAAGAATGTTAAAGTATACTGTTCGTGACCTAACCCAAATCTTGTGTCACAATGGCCTAGTCTTGAACACCAAATGAATCTCGCTTCCACTGTAAACCATAAAATCTTAAGGCTTGAATTATATAGAGTTGTTTTTTATGGGCCTTCATTTTGGTGACAAAGTCTAGTCAAATTTAGCTTCAAACGTTTTTAGCGAATCAATCATGCATTAAAAACATGCAAAGATTGCAGTAGTTTTTAATAAATTTCCGAAAAAGCTGGGACTTGCTGAAATTAGCACACTAAAAGACTTCCCAATTCGGGAAAAGGTAAATAGAAAGAGAATCAATTTTTCGCAAAACGCACACAGTACCAAGTGCTGTAGGTACTCAAGAACTATTAATAACAACTCTTACTTAGTACGAATATATATATATAATTCTTTAGCACGGTGATGCGTGTAGCAGCTAAATACTCTTTCAAATTCACAGATCCACTGGTGATCATTGCAACCTGCTTTCTTGATAAAGTGAAGCAGCAATAGGAGGACATTTATATTGAAGTCAAGAGGATCATTTACCACCAACAACAAAACCAGGGAAAAAAAAATCCTTAGAGAAAAACTTTTTGTTTTAATATTCTTCTTCTTCCTGTTGTTCAAGATTACTGAAGCTTCGACTAGTAGCTACTAAAATACTCAACTATATTAAGACTAATCAGCATAGCATATCAACGGCTTCAACCCGTGTGTTGTTTTAAGAGTAAATAACCCTTTAGCGAAGACAAAGATTTATTTCCTTTTTATAGAGAAATAGTTGCCTCACAATAACCACATCCCTCTACAATCAGCATTCTTCATCACCAACACTACCTTGATCTCTCTTAGCATTATCTATTTTATGATAAAAAGTCGATTGTTTCAGTTTTCAGCATATAATGTCGTATAAAGGCCATAAACGAAGACCAACTTCTTTGCCAGCTAGTGAATTCCTTGAATCTGATTTGATTGATAAAAGCTATGTGACATCTGATGGTCAAGTTCTTCAATCATCAATGATAAAGAATGGATCACCTTCCAAAAGACAAATTGCAGGATCAACATCACAGGTCCGATTTTCTTTACCAGCTACTGGTAACAACGCTTCTGATGATGAACCCTCTGATGAGGATGAATCATTCAGTGATGATTTTATCGAAGACGATCAAGCAGATTGGATCAACATCACCGATGAGGAAGAAGATGAAGAAAGAGCTGATGGGGAAGATGTTGACGATAGTTTCGAAAATAAAATAGTATTCAACTTGGGATCAAAAGAGCTTATAAGAACTGGAGAAAGAGGTAGATCAAGAGATCAAAAGCATGATACAGTGGCTGATACAATGAGAAATTTATTAGCTACAAGTCCAGAGAGGGATAAGCTATATCTTAGACCTAACTCTGATCTCAATGACCAACTTGTGCCAATCCCACTAGAGTTGAAATTACCACCACCTTTATCTCCAAGGAACAAGTCAACAAAAAGGCCCAAATCACTTGTTTTCAACGGGTATAGCTATGAGCCTTTCGATATAAGATTCTTGAGTCCACAAGCAAACTCACGAGAGTCTTCAAGAGCACCTTCACCAATGAAATTAGACACTACTAAGAGTAATAACAACAGCAATAACAACAAAATTGAAATTCCAAATCTCAATAGGCCAATGTCATTTCAAGCATCGCCATCGAAATCACAAGTACTGGATAATGAAAGGGAAATTAATAACCCAAGTGATGCAGCAATACAGTTAAACAACCAGTTAAACAAACGTTTCTCATTCCCACTCTCTGATAATAGACCTCGGATTAAAGAACTACCATTGATCCCTAACGATCAAACTGAGATAATTCCACAAAAGACACTACAGTCAAAGACACAATCAGTTGCAATCTCTCAAAAGCGTCAACAAACACCAGTTGCCCCACCACTAGGGCTGGAGATATATAGCCAAGATGGCGAGTTGAGATCCCCAGAGAGAAAGCAAATGAATAGGTTCTCTCATCCAATGTCCCTGCGCTCGGAAGCAAAACAACACCAAGAACCAAAGCACCAACAACAAAACCCAATACGCTTCCACCAACATAGAAATTCAGAATATGTCGTTGAACCACAAGTTGTCACTCAACAAAAGACAAGAACGGTTGCAAAACCTGAACAATCACCAACAAAACTATCACTTACAAGAAAACCACCCCCACAATCAAATAGAAGTCAAAGAGTTGTATCTGTCCAAGACTCCATGCAAGATTCTATACAAGATTCCATCCAATACTCACTCTCAGACTCCATTCAAGAATCCATTCAAGAGTCATCACAGCGGATTGTTTCGGATGGTGGATCGATCATATCTGTAAGCGACAATGATATGAGTCAACTTTTAGATCTTGGTAATCTAATAATGGCATCCTCAAGCGGTATAAACATTACTACCGAAGAATTGCATAAACTAGACAAAGATATGGAGTCATCAACTAAGTCCAGTTCAAATCCAGTTTTCAAGGAGATAACCAATACAGTCTCAGATGCCAGAGCTGGAAAAGTCGTTTTAGGACACTCAGATTCAAGAAATTGCAACATTACGGAAGTTCCACTAGGCTCGTACTTGCCTGAAAAGATATACCCACAAGATAATATTGAAGCTGATAAGATTCGTTCAACTTCACATTCTCATATCATGCGTAATCAAGAGCAACACAATTACGGTAGTCAATCTAGCTATGAATCCTCAGACTACAGTGAGCCTTTCAGTCAAGCATCAAGTGCCATGACAAATAGTACTTCCTTAACCGCTGGTGGGGATACTATAATTGATTTAACCAACGATAACTATGATGTCACTCTTACGAAGGATAAAGCCAATAGATCAAATTCCTATAGAAGTATCTTGACGAGAATGAGTAATGGTACTCTGCAAGAGACCATTTTACTCGACGATGACATGGATTCAAGAACGAAGATCACACCAGTCAAAAATAGGCCGAAGTCTGCACTTGGTAATCTAGAATTTGAATCATCTAATCGTGCATTTTCAAGCTTTTCCTTTGAAACTGTTGCTTCTGAAGTTCAGTTGCACTTTAAATCATCTTTAGAGTCGATGTCTTCTTCTAATATCAATAGACATCCGTTGTTCAAATATCCTAGAACTTATACCACAGATAACAAATCCGTTGTGGAATTATGTGATGATACCATGAAGAGCACTAAAGAAGTGATGGAAGAGTTGAAGAGACAAAAGACAATTTTAATTAATAAGCAAAGAGAGTTAATGAAACAGCAAAGGGCTGACCAGGATACGCTGGTAAATATTAGAAAATTGCAATCTGATTTGACTAAAACCAGAGTCTCAAAACTAGAGGATGATCACCACCAAAGAAAAGCTAGTGACTATTTTGATTATGCTAATACTCAATCGTATGATTTTCAAACCTTTTTAGCTTCCAAGCCTGCCACATCAATATAGATCAGATCTGAGTTGTCTAGTTACGTTTATAGAATAATGTCATTTCTTTTATTTAATCTCCAGTTTACAGTAAATTTTCAATCTTCAAGTAGTAGAGTATATCTTCTAAGACGCAACCATAACATACTGGACCGATTCTCAAGGGGGGTTTATTAACAACTATGGTGAACCATCTATTGAGCCTTCTGATATTGGAGAGAGTTCCAAGTTTTGTTCATTGATATATCCAGGGTTTGGTGAAGTGAAGGAAGAGTTTGGTGTGAGATAGCTAAATTTCTGACTATATGGCTTCACTTCCACTGACTTTGTAGAACTTTGTCTTGAGGTCCTGTCAAACAATGTGACGGTTTTATCACTAGTTTTAATTCGTGTATTTTGCAGCTGGTTTTCGAAAACTCCCTTGTTTCGCTTGATGCTACTGTTTAGAGACTTAGATCTTATAGTTGGAGGTCTTGTCTCTGATTGTTTTTCAAAGTCATAATCTTCGGGCATGTCGTTAATTTCATCCAACATTGAGTCATATATGTCGTGCTCATCCTCCAGGTTGGTGGATAGATAGTCTTCATCATCGCTCAACCAAGAATATCTCTTCTTGTTTTTGCTTTCATACTCTTGGTCCAAGTTGACTGGGATTTGATGATATTTCAACTTCTTCGATGATAAAGTTGGAGCTGTAATAGAATCGTCTAATTGAAATTTGGGAACCACCACTTGATTTGGTTGGACAGAGACTTCATCATGTTCATCGTCGGAAAAATATTTTTTGTTAAATAGCTCCTCATCATCGTTAAAGTCATCGTCTTCATCAAAATAGTTCATTTCATCATCAAAATTGTCGTCAACCAAATCATTTACATAAAATCCAGGTAAATGATCAAGTGTTTCCGGTGATTGCGGTTTCGTATCCTTCTTGTAATACCTTATGGAGGTATTTCTACCTGTCTTATGATCTTGCTCAAAAGAGAATTCACTCTCATTTGATGAGTGTTCTTCATCAGCATCATCTGCTTTATCATCAAGTTGAAGCTCTTGGAGGGATGTAATATTTGTTTGAGTTATAGGGCTGAGCTGGAGTTGATTTGGATCCAAGATAGGCCGATTTGGCGAGGACTCCTCGAATGTTACGTGAACTTCTTCCGTTTCAGTATTTGATAGCTTCTTTGCAAGACCTTCGAAGCTAAATCCTTCGAATTCCGTTTTTTGTGTAGACCTGAATGAACTAGTAGGGATTAATAAAGCAGCATCCTGTAGTTTATCTGTTGTTACAATTTGAGCTCTTCTGTGTATGTTTTTCTTCCGTTCATAGGGTGATCGAGTTGAGGAGTGACTTAAGGTTGAAGTATCAGGAAGCTCTAATACCGTATTTAACGGGAGTTGAATATGGTCTTCTTTCACTGGAGATGTCTGAGCACTGGGGGAGTCTAGGGAGATTGATGATGACTGTGAAGAGTCTAGGCTTATTCTATTAGCAAGCTTTCCCGTTGATAGTCTATGGGAAGAATCATTATTGCCCCATTCATGAGTTCTTGTTCCTCTTATAGAAGGCGAAAAGTTATCCTGCTGAGGAGAGACAGGAGAAACAGTTGAAGAATAAGAATGTAAATTTTGAGAGGAATCCTTGGTTCTATGGAAAAGCCTCTGAAGCTTTTTACCCTTGTTGAAGGTAGGAGAGTTTGGAGTCTTTATGGGAGAGTTGTTCATTTATTGTGGTGATAAAGAATTTGCACCACCATGCATTTATTGTGGTAAATTTACAGTATCAAACTAAGATACTAAACTTGTCGTACGGCACAATGGGTGAAACTAAGCCCTCACCTATTTGGGCTAATCTACCTCAAACTTGACTAGCCTCTTCTTTAACTGACATATAATTCTTTTATGTTTTTGAGACAGACAATAAGATAATGATTATTTCTTATGTAATCACAAATCTTACGTCATCATTTGTTTTTTATCGCATTTAACCCGGTTCGAGTTACGGTTAAATGAGTAGATCTGGTATAAACGTTGTTCTTACTAGTGCACTACAGGATTGAAACTAAGGGCTATAATATAATTAAAAATAACTCCTACGTATAAATTTACGCCGTCATGATCAACACGTTGGGCGGTATTGGGACTTAGTAGTCTTTTAAGATTTTGTTCAATTCGTCTCTTTGCTTGACGTTTTCAAATTTGAAACTAGCAGCCAACTCATCCAAATCTTCGAAAGACAAGTCAGCATAAAGATCAGCATATTCATGTTGACCATATTGAGAGAAAAGAGTATCTCTGATAGCACGACCTAAGTAATCTTTGATGGTCCATAGATGTGGATATAAGGCCTTGTGATGTTTCTCTGGGATGTTTTCCTTGAAATGGTCTTCCAAAGCTTGGTAAAGTTTAGCATGCTCTGGAGAAATATCAGCACCCCAACGATCTAAACCTAACTTCTTCTTTTTCAAGAGCCACTTACCGAACACTTTATAAAATTTAGAATCAGGATCAACGTATGTTAAACCTTGATAACCTATATCTTTGTATAACCAGATTGACCAACTGATTGGAGATCCATCACCAGATGGATCACCTTGCTTATAAACTTCCAACTGATCTTTCAATAGGTTGTAACGAGCACGGTTGATTTTAGCCACGTCTTCATCACCTCTTTCCTTTGAAGCATAGACTGGACCAAACTCACCATTCCAAACTGGAACATTATGTTTGATTTGATATTCAATTTTACGTTCATATTGTTCTTTAATCTTAGCTTTTTCTTCAGAAGTACCTTGGTATAAAGTACCTTCCAAGTTTGGGAATCCATAGATTGAATAATCGTGAATACTATAAACTGAATTTGGGAATGGAGTAGTTGGGAATTGACGGAAATCCATAGCATATGTGTTACCATCTAAGAATAAAATATGGTTTGGATCAACAGCTCTGATCTCTTTTTCTAAACGATCATAAAATTTCCATAACTTAGAATGATCAGCAACAGCTGGCTCATTCAAAGGATTGTAACCTGCAACCCAAGTGTTATCTTTGTAATATTTAGCTAATTCAACCCATAAGTTAGCAATAGCATCTTGAAAATGTTTAAATTCCCAAAATAATGCCTTATGGATACCAGAATCACTATGCCAATCTTGGTTTTGGCCACCTGGGACAGCATGTAAATCTAAAATGGTATAAATACCGTGTTTAGCAGCAGAATTGACAATAGCATCCAATCTTTCAAAACCTTTTGGATTAATTTTGAACAAATCATCATCATCGTTCAAGAAATGTCTATAGTTGAAAGGAATTCTTAAAGTGTTGAAATTTAATTCGTTCTTGTAGAATTTGGCATCCTCTTCAGTCCAGAAGTATTCATAAAATTTTTCAAAGAAGTAGTTGAACTTCTCCTCACCAATTTTAGACTTCAAAACAGCTTTATGCTCAGTTTCATGACCTGGATAACCAGTGATGAAATTTTCCATGTTTAAATGACCACCATTGGCAGTACCTTTCAATACAACTGGATCACCATTTGAATCGACAATTTTTGTACCCTTGACTTTTAAGAAACCTGACATTTTGAAACGTGTATGTGCAATTAGAATTATCTTTGAAGTTTGCAAACTATACAAGAAAACAAAGGAAGGGGAACACTTGGAAGAATTGAACTGATTTAAATACTTTCTCCCGATTTCATATTTCACGAAAGGTATAACCCACCACAGTTTTATTCTCCTACACTTTGCGCACCCGTCGTAACTACTTTCGTTGGAATATGCCAAAAAAGAACAATAAAAAAGGTGATGCAAATATTAACTGTAAAAAAATAGTCTATTAATTAGCCGACTTCTTCATAGGGGAAAACCTTTCACAGTTGTTAATACATTCTTACTAAAAAACCCCAGAAAATTAGATGACCCATTTTGTTGATTTGAAGCTTTAAAGAACACCCCAATCTCAACCCTTCGCATTAACACTAAATTAATTACAGATGAACATATTATCGGATATATAGGCCCAGATTTTAAATTCTGTTTTTGAGTCGTCAAGTTGTCCTATTTTAGCTTTTGACTCGCTTGACTCAACAAATGCAGAAAAGCAATCACATGTTAACCCTCCCCTTAATATTACAAATTGTATTTGCTTCACTTTTCAGACGTGAGCTTCTTCATTTGGAGATAAATCAGAAAACATACCCAAATTGTGACCATTGAGGAAGGAGCTACGAAGCAGACTGCTGGAACTAAATAATAACAACTTAGCGATTTATTTACCATAATCTCTAAAGTCTGAGTGGGGTAGGTACGACTAATCGCCCGAAATCAAGAGATCTCTCAAAAGTACCTTAAAAGAACAATGTTGAACAATAGTCTCGCATATTCAATGTAAGTAGGTTCTCTGTCACATAGAAATTCGTCTATAGCTTGATAGTTTTATCAAACATTTCATTTTTGAACCTTAAATGGTTTTATAATTTTGTTCTTCACAACTTTGCTTGTTACTGCAGCTTAAAGCTAAATCTTAAGGGTCCAGTGTTTCTCTTGAATGGCACCTGCCACTAAAGGCCGAGTTCAATTCAAGTAAATGTTCCTTCAAAACTGGAAAGGAATGATAAAAAAATCGGGGAAAAATTGGTCCATCAAGAGTTCCTCTTGGCAA
Organism: Taiozyma peoriensis; assembly: GCA_030574875.1. Classification (NCBI taxonomy): domain Eukaryota; kingdom Fungi; phylum Ascomycota; class Saccharomycetes; order Phaffomycetales; family Wickerhamomycetaceae; genus Taiozyma; species Taiozyma peoriensis. Next base: position 67,066 of record JAJMFM010000065.1, read on the forward strand.
AATCATTTCATCTTAGATGAATTTTAATTAAAACAGAAAGTAGCCACGAATACTCATCTTAGCTGGTGAGTACTATCTTCAACGAACATTGGCCACAAGAACCGCTACAGACGTAAGATTCAAGTTGCTTAATGGGAATACCATTCCTCCTTTAGCTTTGGCTACTGATATCGCTGGTGATGCCATTGCATTGACCAAGGAAGCTGTCAAAGTAGCAGTTAAGTCAGGATATAGACACATCAAAGCTCACATGATTCATCAACTGCATTAGAAGTTGAAAAGGCTTTGAAAAAGCTGTTTGAAATAAGACTAGTTCGAAGAGAGGATCTGCTCATTACAAGCACAGTTGGAGCTCTTTTGGGCGATGATCCGGAAATGTCACTGGACGAGTAGCGAAACTTGGGTTAGACTATATTGATTTGTTAATACAATATGCTCCAACTGGCTATATATAGGCCGGCCAAAACGCATCAATCCAGAATTCATGAAATACATAGGTTACCATCAGAAAATAGACAAGTTACATCAGTTGAACTCTGTGAAAGTCAGAAATATTGATGTTTCAAATTATTCATATAATTTAATATTCAGGCTGTGGGAGGTGTTGGAAGTTAAACCTGGTGTTAATCAAATCAGGGTACTTACCATCAAGGGACGTTTCAGGTTTTGTGGGAGTGAGTATGTCATAGTCGGTGCTTATTCACCACTTGATTCAATTGACGGACCCATTTTTGAAATTCCAAGAGCTAAGAAACTAGCAATTCGATGTCAGTATAGATACAGCTTTGTTATCTATTCACATCCAAGAGGTCAGAGTCATTACTAGAAAGTCAACAGATGGTGAGAAGATACAAGAGTTCAAAAACATCATAGATTGAACAGTAATCAATAATGGAACGAATATCGAAAGCACTGATAACAAGTTTGATGATGAGTGTAATGCAGTCTCCGATGATCGTACTTCTAAAGACAAGAAAGAAGCCAAACAAGGTCAATGCGGTGACGTGAAATTTGATTCATCTGATAAAAGTAACTCTTCTTCTGAGTACAGTATTCCTTATTCAAGTATGGAAGATGACTGATGACGATGATCCCAGCACGCGCTTTGGAGATTACTTTGATAAAGTGGATGGTGATTTAACAGAAAGCTGTTCTTCCTTATGAGGATGAAAATGCAGTAATATATAATTAAAGAGGGGCCGATCGCAGCGAACTTGATGGATGAGATCTTAGATGATTATGACAATTTCAAGAAGTATTACAAGGCATATCTAGGAGGTCATTATAATGCAATTATGAAGAAGTGGGCCGAGGGGCTAATTGTTGAAGGAAAGGTTTTTGAAGACTTCCAGGATTCACTTGGCGGACCTCCATCTGGGCTGAATGACTCTACAATAACCCGAGGGTGAATTGAAAAGGACAAACTAACCCAAATAGCCGCCTTTAGTCTGAACGATCTAACAGCGCACTCGAAAGCCGCTCCGCCCAATCTGGCTGAAGTGCAAAGAACACTAAAGTCTTGCGGGAAGCTCGAATCTGGTGGTTCTGGATATACAATTCACTTGAAAGACTTAACTATACCAGATGATAAGGCTGCATTAGCAGCTGAGGATTTTGGAAATTTTGCAGAAACAAAAGTTTCGCCACTAGCATTGTGTTTCAGTAAAGAATCTAGAGCAGATACTTTAGATGAATATGAGATTACCGTTACTTACGAGAACATGGTTACTTTGAACTGTGATATGCTATATCCGAATATTTTAAAGGACGTGACACGTGTGGAGAACGAGAATGTTAAAGCTTTAATACGAAGCGCAGAAGGGCGACGTGGATACGATAGGTCGGACATGATGTACGGAGTGTTGGAGTCTTTGTTAATCTATTCACATATAGCAGAAGTGGCGTATTCTATATATAAAGCAGGAAGAGAATTGACTGAACCATATGGGAAGCGAGACTCTTCAGAGATATTGGATATTGCATTAGGTATTTTAGGTGGAATACTTTTGTTCAAAGAGAATATTAGTAGTTATTTGGATGTTGCTGGTACCCTGGGTGCACTGTATGTGGAGATGGCCGAAGCTATTGATGGTAATATAGTTGAAGCATTTCAAAGGGCGACTTTAACCAATGTAGGAGGCGTTCAAGAAACAGATGACTTTATGAAAGCGGATTCCAGAATATTTACGGGCTGGAAAAGTCACTTTGTGCTGGAGAGTTTTGCAAAGATTTATACAGCGAGAGGCTATTTGAGCCAGTTTAGACCTTCTTACTGTAAGAAACGAGAGGTTGATGATTAATTAAGAGTTAATACTTCTATCTGATACTCAAATTATAAGACAGTAGTTAGAGACCGTGTCAGGATTGAGCACTTTCCTGTATAGCTTTCATCATCTAAGAGACTGCCTTGGGGTTCCAATATGTCTGTATTATCAAGTCCGACCGTAATCATAACTTTGGTGAATTACAAGTGAAATATTACTACAGACGACATACGAGTGCCCTCCATGCATTGTAATTATTGAAAATGCATATTGACAAGCGTATATGTGTATATGTATATGGGCACATCAATGGTTCATTTTGATTTGACGCCTTCTCAAACAGAGAAAACTAGGAAGTAATTAATACAGGTTCGTAATAGCTCAAAGTTCAAAAATTAATTACTAAGAGACGCGGTTCAATTGTAAATTCACGGCTGATTCTTTCGATTGTACGTGGACAAACAAATTTGGTTATCTGCTGATTGTTATTATAATAAATTAATATTTTAACTAATATGGCTACTTTATATAATAATTTATTATATAAAAGACTTATATATTTATGAAATTTACATAATTTACATTAAGATTTGCAATTGGTAACATAAGTGATTGAGCTACAGCAATAATCGTTAAATGATAATATATTTAAAGTTATGTAGTGTTAGTTAGGAGCCATACAAAAAAGAATTGTCAAAAAGCTGAAACTCTTACAGCATTGGCCTCAAACTAATAAGTTCTAGAATGGTTCACTTCATAACCTATCTCGTCGTTCGATATCACTACTGCTTTTATCTCTGGTAATTCAAAGATCCAAAGACAGTAATTGAT
>JAJMFM010000066.1:0-32034 GCA_030574875.1 Taiozyma peoriensis
AAGGAATCACTTCCTTTTATAGTAGATGGTTTCTTCGTAGAATAGTGTGGCTTGTTCTTGTAGGATCATCGATATCTTCTGACTATGTAGTAGTCCGACATGACAAGGATTTAGGTGTGATGATCTTAGTAGATCTGGTGAAGATCTCTGATCTCATACTATCTAGTCATGGCAAGATATCAGTCCTCATACTATTACAATATATATATATATATATATATATAAATCATGCTAATAATGCAGTTCTTTGTTCTTTAACTTTCTCCTTCTTCTTCTCTTGCAATACCGGATCTGGTAGATTATTAGTACTTGGCAGACTTTGTATTATTCTTTCATTATCCTCTACCGTTTGCTTATTGTTCTTTCTAACTTCTTCCTCTTCCAATGCTTTCAACTCATCATCAATCTCATCCTCATAGTTCTTACCAACTATACTATTTGCTAATAAATCATCAATCTCCTCTTGATACGCTATGTTATCGTTAACTTCATCAACCAATTTCTCAACGTCGTTTATATTAAACTCCTTATTCAACTTAGTCAGGATATTATTCCCATTCGTTAACCCTTTTAAAAACTCTTGTTCAACTAGTTTAAATTCAATATTCGATATCATATTCTCCAAGTTGAATAACTGATCAGATACATTATCTAATAGCTGTTGTTGATATTTCGTCTTTTTCAATAGAGTCTTAGCACTGGCTTTATTATTTGAGTTTAAATAATTCTTTATTTGAATTGTCTCATTTTGAATTAATAATTGCGTTTTTTTCTGATACTTGATTAGTTTATCCTTTTGTAATTTGACCTGTAATATTGCCTTATCTTGTGATGTGACTTTTGGTGAAGATGCTGTATTACCCATATCTTATATTGTTTAGACAAATGGTTTCTCAGTTTATATAAATTTAAAATTGTTATCAATGGGGACATAATTTTATGTCAAAATAATTTAAAAACTAATGAAATTATCACCGCACTTTGACATTTTTTTTTTCATGCGATTTTGAAAAGCCATAATGAAATAAAAAAAAAAAAAACAGACAAATCAAGATTAGCAGACACTAAACCCAAATTTAACATGATATTCTACTTTAGCGTTGGCTAATGCCTAATCACAAGAAACATCTTCAGTACCAAATAAATTGAAACAAACCACCCTATTTCAACAGATATGCCGAGCAACTAAATGTACTCTATCGCTAGTGGGCCAATCTAAGAAAGATCTGAGTATTTATTATAATTGGATGATGTTGAATTGTACAACATATGCTACCTTATTCTGTTTGGACAATATACTTTATTTGTATCTTGAGAACTCACTAAACTTCTCTATAGTGTTTGTTTGAGGCTGGGGTGCCAGGGTGTCACATGACTCACGAAATTCTTAGTCCCTCAAAACAGTCGGATTATATATTTTGCAAAAATCCGATATAGTGTAACGGCTAGCACGGTTCGCTTTCACCGAGCAGACCGGGGTTCGACTCCCCGTATCGGAGGATTTATCTTTTTTTTTTATAAAGGTTGACTTTTTGCTTCTCCTTCTCTATAGCCCAATGATATTTTAATCTACAATACATAAATTTAAATACTCATTAAAGTAAAGTTTTGTTGTGAATATTTGGTCTGTTGGATCGGATCAACCTGTCAAAATTAATTTTTTTTTCCTGTATTTTTCTACAGACATATACATACAAGACGGAGGGAACTCTTCAATAAAATTTACAGGTCGGCGTTAAAGAAAACCATATATACTAGTATACAGAAAGCTTATAACTACAACCAAATTTTCGGTGATCCTAGGACAAATTGATCCCTTTCATATATAGAGGTTTGTAAATGGATTAATGTCTTTTTAAGTTCTTTGATATTGAAAAATATGGTTTTTTACCTCAATTTAGTCAACTAACAGTCTCTATTTTTGGGAAGCTAAATAAAACACTATCCTCTGTAATATAACACAAAGTCTTAAAGTGTTGACTCATGCGTTCCGCTTATTTTAGAACCTTTTGATACAAGTATCTCCCTTTTCAAAGTGACTGCTTACAAAATACACCACTTATTCGTTTTATACCCCAAAACAATGAACGAAAAAAAAAAAAACATGCCCGCGTGAAGGAGAAAAAGATGATAATTTTTTCTGATGCTAATTATAGGATTACAAAATTGGTATAAATCTAACGAGGGCTCTTGATTCCAAGCAGCGAGGATTAAAATTGAACGAGTAATAGGACTTCGATGTGTCGATGTCAATTGAGTATAATTTACTATGACATTACACAAATCATTTTATAAGAGATAAAAGGTTTCTATACGAACGACTTTTTGTCTCAAACCATGCAGGGCAACTAACTAGCGTTTGTTAGTGATCTCAAAGACTTTATATGCACTGGATTACACTGACTCAATGGTATATTTATAACTTTTTTAGTTATAAATTGTAATTTCGCTAAAGCGACACGCCTTGTGTGTGATATTAATAGAATTTTTAGAGCCTTTGAAGGTACGTCATCTACCAAATAGGAGATCAAGCTGTCTCAATTCGACTTATTTTTAAAATAGCTGAAAAGGATAATTGTACTTACAATTAATTAAAGAATTAAATTCTCATCGCTAGCTTATTAGTCTTGATTGTTTAATAATAATTCATCTTGGTAACAATATAACCCAGGAACAAAGAAGATTAAAACACAAGCCTCTCACACGCGCCAAAAATTGGCGAAGTTTAAGCTTTGGAAAAAAAAATATATATATAGGCTTAAAAGTATATGTATTGTATAATTTTCGTGCATACATCAGTGCATAAATCAGTGCATATGACATTTTGTCCAGTTTGTCCCACCAAAAAAAAAAAAAAATAACTCCCTTCAACTTTTGGTTGATGGAAAAGAAAGTCTGTCAGTTTATTCTAACTATGTAAACTTCATTTAGAGTGACTTTTTTTTGTCATTTTCTCAACAATTAAAACTTCAAGCATAATTATTTGTGTACTTTTGTTTGATTGTTTAAATTTAAAGTTTTTAGGCTCTACTTGTCCACTAAGAACAAATTGGTGATGTGTGCTTTGATTGCATACATATCTGTCAAGGAAAAGAACCTCAATTGACCTTCCTCATAATGACTTCGTGTGATAATGATCCCGCATCAGCTATTATCCTGTGATACTGTGGGTTCTCCAGCTAATCTATTTGTCTGATCCCAATCCCAGTTTGTCCCTATATACCATTTTTTGTTTTTTCACCTGGCTTAACTTGCTTTGCATTTAAAAAATTACATCATTTGCCCTTAACAACTTTTTTTTTTTTTTTTTGCTTTGACAACTTTCTATGTTAAAACTGTTTCCGTTTTAAATAAAGTTTCTGAATTAACGAAAATTTTGCAACTTTTTACTGATTTCAATTGAAACATCATCAACATATTTTTCGCCATCAAGTTAAACGTAACATAATTCATATGTATCTCAAAATTACTAGTTATAAGTTTTTTCGCTTTACCAAAGATCAATACTTTAATTTTTGAAGAGTATACTTTAACACTGTAAGAATCAAGAGACTGAAAAAGCTACCATCCACTTGATTTAAAATTTGGTGCCTGATTTCTCTGTCTTCCTTTCCATAGCAGTGTGTGTGTGTGTGTGTTTTTTTTTTTTTTGATTTGTTCGCTTTAAGTCCTGTTTCTGATTTTTCATATTCTATTGATTTAATTACAATCAAAAGCTATTACCAAAGTTCTTTGTTCTTGTCCATTTTGCCTGATATCTTTTCTTTTCGAACAAATTTGATTTCAAGTTCAATATATCCGTTTATTCTATACTTTCAACATAAGAAGTTGAATTTTTTCTTTTTTTTGCTTCAATTGCTTTTACATCTTGTGCTAAGCGCTGTCTTTATACTTCAATTCTTTGATTGCTTTGATTGCCAAAATATCAAGTGTTATTTCCATACTCACAACCCTCATCCGAATATATAATCATACACATAGACACAATTTAAAGATGTCCACTTATGAAGATTCTGAGTTGAACCAACAACAGACTGGTGAACACTCTAGCCCAGATCATCATCACCAACAACAACAACAGCAACAGCAACATCAACATCATCAGTCTGGGGATCTATCCTCCAATCAACCACCTTTACAACCACAAGTTGCCCAATTGGGTGGTCAAGACTTTTTATCACCATTACCCGTTCCAAATCCACCATCCGCCACTAGTTCAACCTCTTCAAGTCCTCCAAAGACTTTGTGGATGGGTGATCTGGATCCTTGGTCAGATGAAGAATCAATTATCAATTTATGGTTCTCCTTAGGAAAAAGAGTATTGGTAAAATTGATTCGTGCTAAAAAGGGAACTCCTGCTGCTACTTTAAACACTGGTCATGCTGGTTATTGTTTTATTGAATTTGAAAGTTATGATGATGCTAAAAATGCTTTAACTTTAAATGGATCTCAAATCCCAAATACAAATAGATCCTTTAGATTAAATTGGGCTTCTGGTGCAACTTTATCATCTCAAATTCCACAATCTCCTGAATATTCATTATTTGTCGGTGATCTATCTCCATCAACAACTGAAGCTCACCTGTTAGCTTTGTTTCAAGCTCATTTTAAATCCGTCAAGACTGTCCGTGTTATGACCGATCCAATCACTGGAACTTCTAGATGTTTTGGGTTTGTTCGTTTTAGCGATGAAGAAGAAAGAACTCGTGCCTTAACTGAAATGTCTGGCGTTTGGTGTGCAGGTAGACCTTTAAGAGTTGCATTAGCCACTCCAAGAAATCTATCCAATAACAATGCTGTCGCAGCAGCCACTGCTGGCTTGAGTAATCTATCCTTGATTGGTTCAGGTATCCCACCTCCTCAACACAATCCATTAGGAGGACCATCTTCCTTAGTTCCAGGTTCTAATCAATTTCAACAATCGCCTGGCTCAGGTCCGGGAGGATATAATCAATATCAACAACAACCTTTAAGTTCTGCTGGTCAAAATTCAAACAATGATTTATTAGTATATCAATACCAACAGATCCCACCACCATTACCATACTACCATCCAGATCAGCAACAGCAACAGCAGCAGCAACAACAACAACAATTTCAACATTTATCACATCCAGGTAATGCCTCTTCTGGGGCTACGCCCCTGCAACCTGGTCAATTCAACCAATCATTGGAGTCTGAAAATAGCAATGCCAATCCTTCAATTGTTAACACCAACGCACCAACTGGTTCTCAAATCCAATCCATCCCATATAGTGATCCAAAGAATACCACAGTTTTCGTTGGTGGTTTAGCATCAAGTGTACCAGAGCAAACTTTAGCACAACTTTTCCAACCATTTGGTAATATCTTACATGTTAAAATCCCACAAGGTAAAGGATGTGGATTTATAAGATTTGAAAAAAGGGAAGATGCTGAAGCTGCTATCGCTGGTATGCAAGGTTTCCAAATTGGTGGATCAAGAGTTAGATTGAGTTGGGGTCGTCAACAGAACAATCAACGTTTACAACTGGCTGCATTAGCTGTTGCTGGATTGAATCCCTTGAATGGACCACCTCAACAACCTCAACAACTTCAACACATTGGTAACAATGGTACCAATGGTATCAATTCAATTCCATCTGGTTTAGGTGGTGGTGGTCATCAACAAAATTTAGGTAGCTATTCAAATTATTTTGCTAATGAGAATAACAACAATCAAGATCTGTCTGCTTTGCAATCTTCAAATTCTGGATACCCAGATCAATCACAAACTCAACAAAACCTTTACTATTTGCCAAATGATAACAATTATGGATATAATCAAAATGCTTACATTCCCCAAGACCAGCATCAACATCATCATCAACATCATCAACCACAACAAGGTGACAGCAATTTCAACGGTTCAGAAGATCTACGTGAAAATAGTGCAACTCCAAATTCTAATACTCCAGATGTTGGTGGTACTGGTGGTACTGGTTCATCTAGTGGTGATGATAACACTGATAATTCAAAATTACAAGAGCTGTACCGAGCTGCAGCTGCTGGGAAGTTGGATTCGTTGAGTTAGTGACACCAGTGATTATGTGTCAAGCCTTTGTTTTGTTACACAATTGCAATTATCATCACGACCTATTTATTTTCATATATCTGTTGAACCAAAGGAATAGCTCTTTTTGCTTTGTGCCTTGGTTATTTTTGTCCTTAATGATTTTATCATTCGGTACTAGTTATTGATTCAGACTTTGGCATTTTTCGATTAGAATTATATTCAGTTAAAAGTGACAAAGATTTATTCCTGAGAGTGCTCTTTGTTCGATAAAATTTCATTAGTTAGCACCCTGTGCTAGTGTCTATCCTTCATTCTTCTTCCATTTTAACTTAATTTCTGTTGTGTGTATATTTGCACATCGTCTCATTTATGTTTTGTTTTCAGTTTTCTCCTCAGTTTATTACAATAGTATGAAAAAAGTTATATACATAGTTTAAAATTTATATGAATTTGTATATTACCTTTTTCTAGTCAATTTTTGATTATAAGTACTCGAATGTAGGTGGTTTATCTGGGAAATAGTCAACAATTTTTTGCACATCCACCAGTTGACTCCATTGTTTGAACGTGAATTGATCTGTAACATCAGTCATCCATTCCATTCTATGTTTTATACTATCCAAGTCACCGCCTGGTACTTTAACCCTTAATAGTTTTCTCAATTGACCAATATTTTCAATAGTCTTGTCAATTTCATAATCGTTGAAAATATCACCAACTTTATCTTTAATAAGCTTAGCCATTCTTGGACCTTTACCATTTGTTGAAACCATTATTTGTAAATCACCTTTTCTAAAAATAGCCCCAAAATAAAAATCACATAATGGTGGTACATCAGCTATATTTACATTATAACCTAATTGTTTACAAAGGTAATAAATTTTTTTGCTTTCAATTGGATCATCAATTGCCACTAATACCATTTCGAATTTTGTCTTTGAATAATATTCATCAAAGGCTTTATATTCTTCATCATTAAACTTTTTCAATTCTGGCTTTACTGCTTCATTTTCGTATAATGTTAAATCAGATATTTGAAATGATCTTTCATGAATGGCATATAAAAGTCCACTTGATTCTCTTTCTCTAATCTCATCGTTTAATGTAGGGGATATCACTGTGACTTTAGCATTGGCATTCAATAGATGATATATCCTACTTGCGGCAACCTCACCACCTCCAACGACCAGAACATGACGATCTGTTATATGTATAGTTAATATGTATAATTTATTCAATGAGTTGAAATTAAAGACATACTTTTCACTTGCCATGCAAGAATTAGTGATCCATTTGGCTTTATTTCAGGAAACGACATTGGTCTTGTATGTCAAAATTATCTAAAACTTGAGAGAAAAGTTGGAAACAGAAAGCAAAAGAAAAAAAGGGTGATACTTAAACACAAATTGTAGTTTTGATATCAATCATGCGGAAGATAAAATCTGTAAGTTGAAAAGATAATCATTTGATAGAGATGAGTTTAACAAAAAAAAAAAAAAACTGCTCCACGGCAGGTTCGAACTGTCGACCTTCAGATTATGAGACTGACGCTCTACCGACTGAGCTAGTGGAGCCAATTTTTGAATTTTTAATTTCTCTATTTTTTAGAATCTATGATTTTGGTCCACACACACACCTGCGCAAAAGTATCTTAAACAATTTACCTCAAACAACTTTAATTGTGTCAATTTTAAGCTTTTATGAGCCCCATTTGAAACTGAAAAGGATGGTTAAATTCAACATATCCTCTTATTTTGAGAGTTCTTTGACATTCAATAGATTATTCATTGCAAACCATCCTTCAGACCAATTTTTTTTTCCGATTTAGAGGATTACAATTGTAGAAATAGTAGTACATCTTGAGAAAGATTAAACACAAGTTTATCTTTTTCTTCTTACTAGTCGTTCAACAGTTTAAAAAAAGCTTCAAGAAGTATTGTGGCTATGGGAGATAAAGACTCTTCAAGATTGATAACCAATAAAATGTCCATAAGATATCGGAGTAATTTTCACTAGTGTTTAATGACAGAATAAACAAAACTACATATAAAATTTGATTTTCAAGGCTCTGTCGATGATCTCGATTGACGGGTGTGAATCATGGGTCATGTTAAGTTAAGTTACAGAATTCGACACAACGATGATTTTGTACTTTTAATGATTGTCGTTAGGTATGAAATTGTGTAGCACTAACTTGATATAATATTTGAATAGACTCAATATCATATTGTAGAAAAGATCATGTTAGCTCAATACTACAGATAATTGAAAAAGTGTTTGTGTAAAAAGAACTCCTATAAATGAGTAATCTTTAAGTAATTATTTATTAAAGGTTTAACCAAGTTCTTTCATATTGAACTCAAGTGATTAAATTTATTAAAAACCCCCGAAAGAAGAAACACCTTGAATGGTAAAAAGTTAACCATTTTTTCATTATATATAAATTATATCCGTCATTAAAGCCAAAATCATTAAAAAGTCATATCAAAAAGTAGTATTTAGTATACTAGCTTTGAGCTTTGGTAAGCCATATTTTGTAGTTATTTTTTAAGTGATTTGTACCTTTGACAATGGTATCATGTATATCATCATTTTCAAAATCATTGTGATGTGTTAATGAATTTGAAATTGTTTTCAAAGATGTTTGATCAATGTTGTATAGGTTTAGTGGTAGTAGTTGTATATTTTGCTTTTTTTGTAAGATATCATTTGAAATGTCAAGTTCAATAAAAGTATCATCAAAATCTTCAGAAGGACCAGATATCGAACTTGATCTTGAAGATGAAGTTATTATTTTAGAGTCGTATAGCAAAGGAGTTGATACTTCATCAAGTTCGGGTAGTGAACTTGTTGAGTTTATAGAGCATGAGTATAAGTCTTCAGAGATTTCCTCGTCAAACTCAAAGTTGAAATCTTGTAGATAGTCAGCCATCGTGTGTAAAACTGTGTGTGTGTGTGAAGAAAAAAATGTGGATGTGGAGTATTATTTTAATGTATTACCGAGGTAGTTGTAGTAGTAATAGATTGTATTGCAAGTTGTTGGATGTACAACCAGTAATTAGATGTAAATTGTATGATTTATGATGGTTAGATATATTAAGTATATAAACAATGATAAAACAAGAGAGATCAATTGATTTATATATTTGAATGATATTTAATGTGCATGATAATGATTGAAATAAGTCATCAACCACCACCACAGTACCAAAAAAAAAAAAATTTAAAAATTTAAAAATTGTCTAATTTCTACAAAATTACGCGTGCAAATTTTAAACTATGATTCACAAATTTTGTCACACACCCAAAATTTGCAAAAAAATGACAAATAAATTGCGCCATTTATGGTTTGAGGCGCACAAAAAAAAAAAAAAGTTAAAATGAAAACAATAAATAAAAAAACAAATTGCGCAATTCGAAAAAAAGGTGGGTGAGTCTAACGGGAAAATTTTTTTCGGTAGAGAGCGAGCGCCGCCAGGTGGAGCATTCTAGAAAGAGTTTAATGGAGACAGGTCTGTTTTTTTTATTTATAATCAATAGTGGTTACTGCTTAACAAACAATGATCTTTTTTTATGAACTAAAGTGGTTATCAACAACCTTTGTAGTTTTTCGTTACAATACAACTTCTTGTTAGGATAGTTTTTGTACACCCTAGTGAATGATCACTAAAATCATCACGCTATAACCGCTTTCTTTCCTTTTTCAAATGAGGTGTAAAAAAGTTGATTATGGGGTGTTTCAGAAATTTTAAGTTACCGAATTAACGAGAGACTGACCTGTCAATGGTTGAAAATCGAGTGTATATATTTTTGATCTTCTATTGTGTGCATTGTGTGCTTATTACAGATTAGGGTGGGAAAATCAAATAGTGAGAAAGAAAAATGGTGAATTTATGATTCCAGACTTATACTCTAATGGGGGAAAAACTCTATTTCACTGGTTAAGAGCTTCATATAAGGCAAAAAAAAAGGTTAAAAATGTGCCCTGTGCACTCTCAAATGGAGAAGAGACCTTGAATCACCATCTAGATTCTAGACTCAAATAGGCATGGGAAGACCGGCAAGTAGCTCTACTCTCTTATTCTATTGTAAACATGAATTTAAAAAACCTCAATTCAAAATTCTCGCAACTGGAAGACGGCCATTTCAGTGGGTACCATGTGTATTGTCATTATCAAAATTTTAGTGGTGATTCTTTATTGTTGAAGAAACCTAGTGTTAAAACCAGCCCCCAGGAGGCTCCAAGTGAGACAGACAGACATAAAAAAAAATTGCGAAAAAAAAAAATCTCGGTGGACTACTGCGTGCGCGCGCTGATAACAAATTTAGTTTGTAATTTACACCATTTTCTTAGTGATAAGAAAAAATTTAGTATGAAAAATACAATCAACCTTGACTCACTAAATGTCTCACAATTGTATATAGTCGTTCGATAACATTTTTTGTGTGTGTATAATTGAAATAAATCACTATATGATTAGGTGATCAAGATTGCTTGTATCATCATATTAAATTTTGATTGTCATTTGACAGATATATCATAATCATCAACATTTGACATTTTAGGTGTGGAAAAGAGCCGTGGTGGGTTTTTACTTTACTATGAAACAAAAAAATGACGAAATTTTAGGCTTGGAAAGATAAAAAATTCCGTCATTCTACTAAAAATTCCCAAAAAAACAAGGAAAAATTTTTTTCTCTTTGCTTTCATGCGCACCACACCTGTCAAAATTTTTCACTTACACAATAAGTCTAAAAATTTGAACAATAGAACACACTTTTTTGGTTGACTCTTTTTTTTAGTTTGAGGAAAAAAACTTTCCATCTTGACTTCAATTAGCAATTGTGAACCAAGTATGCTTTTAGAAATTGTACATTATTTCAAGTAATAAGCTATTTCAACTCTATAAGACACTAATTTAGGGCTCCAAAATACTTTTGCAAGATCAGAATTAGCAGAGTCATTTTGGACAATCAATTTTTAACTTGACTCACTTGCTCACTCATTTTTTAACTTTTCTTTCATATGAGCATAAAGTAGTCACTAAAGTTCTCCATATTTTGTTAGCAACTGCTTTTGACGTGTATATATATGCCTTTAGTTTACTTTTCGCAATTATTTTTCACATTTTTTTGACAGATCATCTCAAGAATTTCCTAATTTGGTCTAATTGTCGCTTTTTTCTTTGCCCCATCTTTATGTGTTCCCGAATTTTCACAAAGGTTTGAAAATTAAAGTTTATCTGATTGTTTATCAAAAAAATTTGAAGATCTCCGAGATAAACGTGGGGTTTAACAAACCGAATGATACGATTTTGTTGAACAACAGAAAATTTTACGCTTGGTTTGGTCTAGTTACATCTGCTTTAAGACCCAACATTAATATAAATCTAGGCTAATCAATTGTTGTTAAAAAGTTTGAAAAAGAGAAGTGTGAGGCACTAGAAACTTTATATTCCTTTATAGAAGCTCGTTCAGTTGCAAGTGTAAATTCATTTGTAAACGTTTAACGGCATTACTCTTCCCGTAATAGTGTAATAGATATACGTACACATGACAGTAAAAATCTTAGTGACTGATGATCTACTAATCTGCTCTTAAGCCCACTCACAATCTCACCATACCTTTGAGTCTAGATTTGAAGATTAATCTCAGTAAGTGCGGGAGTGGGTACATAAAAATTGGCTTTATGATTCTCCTTCTATCAAGCATCTTCTATAATTAGAACCGAAAGGTTTCCTTGTCTTCAACCCTTATTACCGATAGTCAAACTAGCAATTGATAAATTCTAACAGAGAGCAATTTGATCTCTATTTTGATAGCACAAATCAGAGATAAGGAAATGTTAAATCTGTGATTGTTGTTACATACAATCTTTAAAGTTCCCATTTGCATTCAGTTACTAAGAATAGAAAACCATACCGGGTTAGTGGACTACATATTTACTTCAGCAGTCTTATTATTCTATAACATACAAAGTCTGTACCGATTTTTTTTTTTTTTGGCTATATTTGAGACTAGATTTAATGAAATAACATTATCTCCAGAAGCTTCCTCAAAACTCTCTTCCAATAGCCCCAAATTGAATTGAATTGCTTACAGTTAAACCTGGACCAGTATACTTTGAAGTTGGTTTTACACTATATTATATAATTTTTCTATATCGATAATGTACAATTAAAGATAGACTTTTATCAGCACTGTGACTTTGTATTTTGTGTCAAATTTAATCCGGTTTCCATGTAACCATAACAACTTCCGAGAGGAAAACAATAATATCCTTCGGAAATAATTTTTAGAAGTAGTATATACATATAGGGTCTCTTCTAATTAGAGAGAAAGCTGTAAGCTAGATAGTGAGTATATCACAATTATAAGATTAATCCAGCAGCATTTGTTAAGATTGAAAAGATGTTTTTTAGTTTGTGTATTTTCTCAATTTTTTACATCATACATTGATTTTAAATCACAAAAAATATATATTGTATTTAATATATAACGGTGTAGTAAAGTTAGTACTACACTGAAAAGCTCTAATCAGCTCTAGTCAATCACAAAGTAATTTGATTCCATTATTTCCCTTCAAATGCCTTCAAAATCATTCAAAAATCCCGACCCTAATGCAGACATTAATTTTTATAAACCTACATCATTAGTGACATCAAGGTCTTCTAATGCTCGAATTCTACTTGAAGAATCATTTCATCCAAATTCCATACTTTATGGTGAAGATTATTGTTATGAGCTGTTGTTGTTAGATCCAGATGTACATTTTGAAGAGGGATTAAGTATTTTTAGTATCACTTTTATTGGTGCTGCATTCTATTTCTTAAAAGATTTAATATTAAATCCAATGTCACAAAGAAGAATTTTAAAGAAAATTGATGAGATTTATAAATTACCTGAATGGCTTCATCATTGGAGTATAGGATTGCCAAATCACGTTAAATTGCAAAATTTAAAGATAGATTTCGAAGCATATATTGATTCAATCCCGGTAATTGGATTTTACTCTGATTGTATTTCTCACGATCTGGAAATATTGTTAAAATTATGTGGGTATTGTTTAAATGAGTCAACAACTTCAAGTACAAAGCTTATAATACTTTCCAATTGTGAAGATGATTTATACGAGTTAGAACTGTTTAAAGAGTTGTTTCAAGCTTTACTAGTCAAGTATTTATCACATCTATCAGAGATCAAAGAGATGAAATACATAGTTGAAACACAAAATGAAAAGTTAAAATTTGGATCATTTGAAAAACATTCAAAGTATTTATCATTGAAATTTGTCAATGTTCAGGGAATTGATGCATTTGATGATATATCGTTGATAATTATTAGTGATTACACCATTTCTCCACTATCTAATTATCCATCAATCCAAGCTGTTTGCCACAAGTATTCTGAATTCGAGTTCAAATAGCATTTTAATTTATGTGTGCCCGGGGTAAAATTTGAATAAAAAAAAATTCAAGCCCGAAGCAACTCTTCTATAATTTTACAATGCCCGTTTTGATCTCATCGCCAAACTATTCCTTATATGATTAGCTTTGAGATAATTAGTCACATAACCTTCAATAAACAAAAATGCCTGATGCTTGTAAACCACAAGCTTGTGCAATTCAAGGTATGTAGTTTTAATATTCCCGCAAATGATTTTATCTTCTGATCAAGTACTAACTCATATATAGACTGTTTAAAATCCAACAATTACAACGAATCCAAATGTACAAAGATAATAGATCAACTTTATGAATGTTGTACACAGTTCTATAAAGATAATGGTATAGAGTCAAGATCACCTTGTTGTCCAATACCTTCGTTACTAGAGTTGAAAAAAAAGCAGAGATTACAAGAAACGTTAGATGCAAATCTAATAGAGAGATGATAGATATACATCGTTTCAAAGAAAAGCTCTTGTATTTATCTATTATAAAGAACAAAAAAAAGATGTCAGTTTAGAACTGCGTAGTCTCACTATTTAAAAGTCTCGAGACACGACATAAAAAGCTGGTCAAAACATAGTTTATCTGAAGCTACCGCGAGCACGAAAAGACAAACGTTGGAATTACTTTTGTCTTGCCCATGATTGGAAGAAATTATCATGAACCGTGACTCTGGGTGCCTGTAATTAAAAACATTGTATGACCTTTTTTCTAAGAATTTATTTAAATTTTGTACTTTTATTTAAGAAGGAGAAAGGAAAATATGTGATGGAAAATTTTCTTTTATACTTTTTTTGCTTCTCGGTCGGGAAAAGGTTTTTTTTTTGTTTAGAGAAGGGGTAACACATTCCGGGGCAAAGCCTTGATATAGGGCTATTTAAGACCCGTTTACTTGCAAGTAGAATGATTATTTATAGTATTCGTATGATTTATGAGTAATGATAAGTGTTATGTACAGATGTGTATTTCATTTTTTGGAGTCGTAATCGTGGACGTTTGGAACGTATCCTTTCATAGCTATTAAAACTGTTAGTTATTTACAAAAGGTCATTGCCGGGTGGAGGAGGGTAATATTCAATTGACTGGTTGATACTTACGAGAATCATCAACAACCCAAAGGGCAGTTCCAATGACGTTACTAATAGATGTTTCCATCTTGACATTTTTTTCAAACTCAGTAACAGCCTGATCAATCTCAGCTATAATGGAAATTAGTATTTGATGTCATTTGATGATTTTGATGATGATAATGATGATATATACGTACTAGGTTTTAAACCTGCATCTATCAATTGCTTTCTTAACATTGAGATATGGTATACCATCTTCATCTCTCTCATTTGAGATTTTTTTCTCTCGTTCAAGATCATTATTTCTTTCTTCTTCCTATGTTGGTTGAAATTATTTTGAGTAATTGCCAGTGATTTCATATGTTGTAATGATTGATCCATTATCTTTTGCTCCAATGCGAGTCGTGTCTTGTAGTTATCTATGGAGAAGTATGCTAGGGTGAGTATTGAAAGCACTATTGAAAGATCTCTTATAGTTGAGAATTTAGACGACGATGACGACGAGGATGATGAGGTTGATGATTGAGGTACTGATGAGTCTATAGACGATGAAGGTGATTGATTCGAACCATCTAAAGCAAATATTGGTTTTGGAGCTTGTTGTTGTGATTCTAATACATCTGATGATGATGATGATTTGGAAGAATCAGCAAACTCTGCGAAATAAGATGGAGGTTTTGAACTATACAGTTGAACTTTTTTACTGAACAATGTGTTTCTCAAACTTGGTCGTATACCAATTTTAATCATGATTTCAATTGTATTTATCTTCACTTGGAAAGAATTGAATAAATTCTATTTCTCGAGCACTAATAAAGGGCCTTTAATGTCTTGTAATCGAATATTGTCCAACAGAGTTGTTATTTCAGTTTATTACAAATTATGTCACATATTGTACTTTTTTTTTTGAATTTTACCTATAGCCTCCGGGCATGAATTAATTTTAATCAACTTTAACTAAACAATTTAACTAATCTTACAAAAGTAAACCTTTGTACGAGGTAATAAATAAGTACAACTTACTAATAGTTTAAGTACATTTGATAAAATTTAAACGTAGTTTGTTATATTTGTAATTTTTATTATATGTAAAAGAAACAAAAGTGTTGGTTGTTTAATGACGACGGGATTGAGCAATGATGTTGTTTAATTCTTCAACCTTAGCTTTAGCTCTACCAAAAGTTCCTAATCTCTTTTTAGCAACTTTTCTAGCTCTTTTTTCACCAGCATTTCTAATCAATTCGATTAATCTTCTTTCATATGGAGCTAAACCGGAAACTTCCTTAACGATTGAACGAACAAAAGTGGCTCTTTTAGAAGCAGCACCTTTTCTATATGAAATTTTTGGTTGAACTTCTAAAGCTTCAACTTTTCTACCTTTGTTAAGACCAACAGCAATTCCTATGATAAAAAAATGTTAGTAAATCATTACGATGACTTAAAGAGTGTAAATTTGATTCTGTGTCAACAAAGATGAAAGGGTCTCATGGTTTGATTTATCTTGAATTTATCCTTGATGTTTAAGTTCATTTTAATAGGTAATAATGAATACATATTGTACTATAACTTTATATGTTCATATGTTGTTTACTGGAAACACTTGTAGTATAGCTGCTTCAAATGATAATTGTAAACAGAAGTTATGCTGATACCTCCTTTGAACTAATGTGCTCTTCTTGATACGTTTTTGGGTTCATTTTTTTTTTTTAATTGGTGATGACTTTGAAACGAATATAAATTACTTTGGGCTATTGACGCTCTTTCTTTCTTTTTCTTTGATGACACTGAATATGATCACTCTTCTTGTGTTTGCTCTCACATACCTGATTTTGGAGCCATTTTGTGTTAATATGTTGATGATTTATAAACAACTACCACTTCTCTTTACTTATTTATGGTTAAGTATTAATTTTTAAAGCTTACACCTTTTGTCTTGATATTTTCACGAGTCAGTCCCAAAAATTGTTGATGTGGAAAAAAAATGCGTTCGCGAAGTACTAAATTAGTATATAAAAAAGTTACCCGTTTAATGAGATTTTTGTCAGTTTTCGAGATTTTCTCAAAATAACAAAAGTGTTTTGTCGTGAAAAAGTTTGTATTTATGGTGTTTGGATGAAGACGAAAAAATAGGGCTTTGCAGGATAAAAATTTGAAAAAGCCCAAAAGCCAGTCACAGAAGTAGTCACGTGTTGGAGCCCTATAATGAAAGATCAATAATAACCATTAAAGGATAACTACATTTCCCAATTCCTAGCTGCTACATCATCGCTGTTTTCATAGTATCATATCATATCATCATCAAATACAGCATCTTATTCATACTGCTCTATCAGCATTCTCATGAGTTGCTAGTCTCTATATACATTGTTTTATCTATGATGAAATATCTCATGCTTTTTTTCTATTAATATGCTGGTAGTAGACTTATTGAGAAGCAACTGTAATGTTTTTGAAATCGTACCCACGATTGGCTAATCTCTTTATTATATCCAAAGCTGGTAATTCCCTAAACTTATCATGAAATTCAATTCCTGTAAATTCTTCACCTAATGCCTTTTTTTCCCTTTTCTCCACATCATATAACTCTTTCAAAAGTTTTCTTCTACCAACTTTAATATCCAATGGAACTTCAACTTCTTCTATCACAACGTTTGGATAATATATAGTTCCCGTTTCACCATTTGAAAGCGAATAAATTTTAGAATCTTTATGTGGAGGATTGGCAATTTCAGATTTCTTCTTTAATACATGATAACGTAATTTCCAACCAAATGGTCCTAATTCTTTAATTCTTGCAGATTTATCCTTCGTTACGTAGTTATCTAAACCACCTTCTTTATCTATAGTTTTTAACACTTTAGCAGTTACTTGAAATTTTAAAGATTTGTTTAACGTTTCACTCCAAAGTGTTTTCTTATGTGCATTTGGTTTCCAAAATCTATTACTCTTTTGTCTCATTGCAGAAACTCTATTACCAGATTTGATAAATGAACCACCAAATAAACCTTTGTTACTTCTGGCGAAAAACTTGGATTCACCCCATGGATAATCTGGAGTTGTTTGTCTTTTTGGAATATACGTTGGTCTTTCATCACCAATCTCATACGTTGGTCTTTTGGCAACTCTACGACTAACAACGTGCTTCCATTCTTTCGAAAATATCTGTGTAGAGGAAAATCCTCTTATGAAATTCAGAGGTTTGAACATTTTGGTCACCTCTCGTTAATTAACTGGGGGTCACTAGATAGCTTTTAATCTTCAATCGTATTATATACTATTAATCCGATCTTTACTTTAATTTTTCAAAAAATTCATTACAGTATCAACAAAATCGCGAAAAGCATTATTAATATATATACGGTTAGGAAACACTGTGCCTGTATCCAGATCTGTACTCTCTGTATTCAATAAGCAATTGTTTCACTGAAATATTTATATACTAGCTTTATTTGAAAAACTTCTTTGTCCACCCAGATGATTTATTTGGTGAAGTAGAGGTGGATATTGTTGATGATGATACTGCGTTTGGTTCAGACTTTGAAGATAGATGATGAGAATGTGAGATATGGTGGTGGCCATCTATTCCAGTTTTCTGATGCTCAGATTGTTGAGATTTCAAATCTTCAATTTCTTGTAATAATGACGTTATCTGATCCTCAAGTTCTTGATTTTTAGTCATAACGGCTAAATTTCTCTCCATTGTAATTTTTAAATCCTCCTCAAGACTACTTGGAACTATCTCTTCAGCACGACTTTGTAAATGCTTTATACGTTCTCGTAGTTTATTGTTATGTTCTTTAAGATCGTGATTTTCATCTTCAAGAGTGGCTAGTCTAACTCTTCCATTAATCATCTCATTAGCGATTTGAACATGTTCCCTGTTTAGAATAGTATAACTGGATTCAACTTTCTTTATTTCTCTTCTTAGTTGATTATTTCTTAGTTTTAACTCTTCAACTTCTTCTTGTCTTTCTCTTTCTAATCTATGAATTTCTTCAAATTCATCCTGATATCTTTTCAATGTGATTGGTACAATTTTGACATCTGTAGCATCTTCAACTAACTGATCAACATCATAAGTTTCAACAGTGATTGGTGTACTAACTTTTGTTGGTCTTTTCGTGAAAAAATCAGAAAAGTTTGTCTTACTATCATCATTTGATTCTTCTTCTTCTTCTTCTTCTTCTCCTTCATCGACAATCGTTGATGAGTAAACATTGAACAAATTATCTTTCAAATATTCCAAAAGTTGATCAAATTGTAATTCTAACAACTTACTCTCATTCTTTTGTACCAATGCAATTGCAAATTTCAAAATTGATTCATAACCTTCGGTAATGACAATATCAAAGATTCTTAGTACAAATTCTAATGGGAATTTATATGCAAAGAATGTTAAAAACCATTGCGAAGCATACATCGATGATCTAATGCCTTGTCTTAAAAAGTGAGTATGTAATGCAGGTAACTGATCCTCCACTAGTCTATCAAATTGATATAAACTTAATAAAAGTCCTGGCATGTCTGGTAAGTATAACGATCTGATTTTGTAACCATACATCAATTTGTGCAATAGACTAAAAGCTTCAAGTTCTGTAGTGTTTAACAGTAAAGGTACTGTAATGAATGCCATACCTTGTGTATACCCAACTTCAGTATCAACTATGGAATAAGCTTTAATAACTCGATATAATGCATCACTATCAATATTATGATCAGTAATGTAACTCGTTCTTGATAAATCTTTCTTAATATTTTTCTCGTATTGAGACTCTTGAAGTTGAACTTGTTCATATAATGATTTAAATTCAGTTGGAGTTGAGTTTGCAATCAACTGCCATACAATCCCTCTAATTTGACTTGGGATACCTCTTGATATTTCTTTTGAAAGTTTAGATGGTTCAGATTTCGCCACAGAGGAATAATCATTAACAACACTTGTCCAAAATGGCCAATCAATTTTATGTAGTTCAGAATCATTTGCAGTTGAAGGTATTTCATCTGTATCTAACTGAGAAATTTTTTCAGCAAAATTAGTTCTTAAAGTGTTATGACTAGTATTAATTTGTTCTTTTAAAATGTCATTTTTAGACAAGTAGTCTTCACTGTTTTCGTTCAATCTACTCAACAAAAGATCATAGTTTTCTTCATAGCTGATTGATTTCTCAGAACTTAAAGAGTTTCTTGAAGAGTTTTTCGCAAACCAAGATTGAAGTACACTAACACCACCATTAGTTTGCCTATGTTGAGTCTTTTGGGAAGCTGTTAGTTGTGGGGGTAATGGTGGAGGAGGCAAGTCACTAGCAGTTTTAAATAGTTGTTCACTTTCACTAGAGCTTACCCTTGTATTCAAAAACTTGGATTCGGAAAGTGAATGATCTTCTCTTTTTGGTAATGGAGGGGGTGGAACTGATCTAATTGGACTAGTGGCGCTGCTATGTCTTACAGGTAATGGTGGAACTATACCACTAGTGGAGATGGTGATTGGATCTCTTGTTGGAAGCTCAGGAGGTGAAACCGTGGTTACATCTCTTTCAGGAAGAGCTGGTTTCTTTGATTTTGATACTACTTCCTCTTGTGTTTCAGATGAATCCTTCACAGTTACTGGTTCAATTTCATTTTCTAGTTCTTGTAATTCTTCCAACTTGGCTTCAAGCTTTTTATTCTCATCTGCTAATTCTTCTGAAGTTTCTATTTCATCATATTGATCCGTTGATTTACTTAATGGCGGTTCCAATGGAAGTTCAAGCTCTTCTTTTGGCTCTAGAGCGGCATTATCCACTAAAGGTTCTTTAGCAACTTGATTAGTATCATTCACTTCATCAGTCAAGACATCAGTGTTGGCTGAAAATGGTGGGACAAAGCCCCCTGGGATAGTATTTTGAATTTCTATATCTTTTAACTTGTTCTCTAGAGAGATGATACCTTCCTCTTCCTCCTCCTCTTCTTGATCCTTTTGATCACCGTCTTCCGTTAGTGGTTCTTGAAGGATCTCATCTACCGGATCCACCACAGCTGTGTCTTTCTCATCTACAGAACCCATTGGCTCTTCTTTATGCGATACAATAGGTGTTTCCGTCTCTTTAATCTCTTCTTGTGGGGTGATGTCTGTAGCGGCTAAACTAATTTCTTTAGTTCCATTGTTACTTGAAACTTGATCAAGATTACTTGTTTGCACGTCTTCTGTCAATTCGATATCATTAGTGGTGGTGTTCTTTGCAACAACAGCAGCATTCTTCTTATTCTTCTTCTTATTCTTTTTTTTTTTACTTTTGGAGATTGTTGTCCCATCATCATTATCTACTGTTGTGTCTTTATTTTCGATATTTTGAAGTTCTTCACCACTGGTAGTATTCAAGACATCTGATGGTTGTGTGTCTTGTGCATCTTCAAACTCATCTACACTCTGATTCGAATGAATTGTGTCAGCCATTGTACCTGTGAAAAAATTTAAAAGCTATAATATGAAGATGTAGTAAAGTTGTAATTCTATACGTTTAACAGGCCCAAATGAATGTTTCCAAAATACTACTTTTCTTTCAACTTTGTGAAACAATCAAAATTGATACTTTTTACCTCAAAATTAACTTTTTTTTTTTTTTTTTTCCCTTCTACTTACTGACTGAAATGAAAACAAAAAAAAAAAAAATCACGATCGTGGTGGTTTTTAGAGAATAAATCTAGGCTTTAGGCTTGACCTAGACTGGCACAAAAGGCTGGCGCGAGTAAAACTAAAAAAAAAATACCAAAATGAAAAAAAACACACACATCAACTACGTCATAGAACGTTAAATATCGATTCTAGACATTAATTTTCTAAAACTCTACAAGATGAACTTTCAATAAAAATATGCATTAAATGGGCAAATGATAGCATTAAAACTAAGATGTCAAAAGCCAAGGTTAAAAGAGAAAAACACCATAAAGATAACCATAGAATTTATGTAAAAGTAAAAAAAAAGTTCGCTAAAAAGGAGATACATACAAAAGCATCACATGTATAAGATAAAGTAAGCTTCAGTATAGTTCCTTACCGACACATAGAATTGAATTTGACCCAAACTTAGTGAAAAGAATATAAAGATAATAAAGGCATTGGTATCGTATAAAAGATCGTAATAAGCTAGACATACAACTCTGAATAAGTAGCTGAATCCACAGAACCGGCAATGAATACAGGTGATTCACTAGTATCATCCGGTATGTTGATAATTGAAGGTGATTGAATCTCTTCAGAAGATGACAGTACTGCAAAATAGTTTCTCTCTGATGAATCCTCACTAGTGGTGGATAACGACGATGATGAAGATTCAGAATCTGTAGAGATCAAGCCAGGTGCATTATCAATAAACTCTGTCAGTGATGCTGTTTCAGATCCTGATGAACTTAAAGCACACTCTCTATCAATCATATTACTAACTTCCTCGTTTGAATATACCAATCCTTCATTAATACCCAAATCAACCAACAACCTTTCCAATTCATCAGATTCCAAGTTGGGGAAATGTATCCTTACAGATCTCTCTCTCCTTTCTATTGGTAATGAACCATATGAATCAAATATCAACTGAATGGTCTTTGAAGTGCAATCAATCTGTTGTTTGATAACATCAAAATCTTCCTCCATTGTATCCAAGATTTCCGAATTGATAAATGACATGGATGGAATTGATAATTCTAATTTTGGTAATGAAAATTCAACATATGAACCATATCTTTCAACATCAGTTGATTCTAATCTAGCCATTTTAAAAGTAACATCTGCCTCATTTGTAGTGGCACATCCATGGAAACTTAAATGATGACTTGGTTTTTTAGTCATTTTCAATCCCATTATTGTATCACCACCGTTGTTTAGTGCACATCTTAAACTTGCAGTTAAATTCTGAACGGCTTCACGTGAAAAATTACCACCATAGGAGGAAAATTGTCTAGCGTTATGATTAATAAAATGTCTGTATAACCCACTAGAAACACCACCAGCACCTGTTAAAGGTCTTCTGAATGCTGAGTAAGGCCATAATTTCATTGCTAAATTCCCCTGAGCACTATTTGGTCTTATGCTTTTAACATTGCGTGTAATTGTAAATGAAAATGGATTATAACCTGATGAACTTGTAGCTGATCTAGAAACTCTAGCTGTGCTGAAATGTCTTTTTGGAATATTAAAGGGAGAATTAGCTCCTTGACTGCTTCTAACGGGGACTCTGACTAATGCTGGTTGGGGCCTATGTGATACGTTGTTCACCAATTCCTCCAACACTTGACGAGCATCCCTAACAGCCTCTTTGGTTATGGAGACCAGGTTCTTCAACGTCCTATTTGCCACCATGCTTTAACAAGTATTTCTGTGGAAATAGAGAAAACGTTACTCTTGTCAATATTGAACTTGAGAATAAAGAAACAGGAAATTATCGTATGCTTGATTCAAAAAGAAGATATTTTATGTTTTTAAATGTGAAATTAGTTTTAAGATTCAGGTTTTATAATAGCAAATATTACTCATTTCCTTTGTTTTTTGTTATGTGCCTTTCCTTTTTCAGATCTTTTCTTTTTTGACACCTTTAAAAATTTGGCTGAGCTTAAAAAAAAAAAAAAAAATTGCGTAAATTGTCGTGTACTGTTCAATTGCGAGCTTCGGAATTTCCCAATTTGAAACTAAGAACTAAATTTGCACAAAAAATGTGTCAAACTCTACAAAGGATTTAATTTAAGTCATTGTTGTTCATTAATCATTGGTTTCAATATTTATTGTTTAACATTCCAGTCATAAGGATTGCTGTGTGTATTGTTATTGTTTTGCGTAGTTGTATTTGTATTTGAATTGTACTGGTTACTTTCAGGAATACCAGTCATCAATTGGTCTTCGTTGAAAATTAAAGAATAAAAGTCATTTTGTAGATCTTGTGGTTCATCAACTCTATTAAAATTACGTTGTACTTTTCTTTGAGCCTGTAATTTCTCAGCCATGCCTTGTTCTTCTACTTTGACAGGATAGTTTGGACCATTGCTTAACAATTTAGGCTGAGAGTTTGAAAAACTATTAAATAAAGAATTCGTTTGTGGGAATACATTGTTGTTTAAAAAATCATCACCTTCAGTTTTCTCCTGTTTAATCTGTGTGTTTGCTGTGTTAGAGTTTAATCCGGGGTTCATATTAGTATGGGCTTCAATATTGGCAATATCTGCAGGTAAAAGGTTCAACAGTTGATTTATAGCACCATTCGCTGATATATCATTGAAATCAAAATCAGGTAAAATATCATCAATATTGGTATTTGTCTGTTGATCTTGTGGTGGACCTTGTGGTTGACCTTGCTGTTGATGCTGTTGTTGTTGATTCTGATTTATCCTTTGTTCTTGTTGTTGATTTTGTGGAACTGCAAAGTTCTTATTGTCTTGATCTTCAAAGCTAATTGATATTGAGTTACCTTTAGTTTCATTGATAATGTTGTTCAAATATTTACCGCATAAGTTATCAATAACAGAGATGAATTTGCTAGCCAATGAATTTCCTTGAGATAATCTTGTCAATACTCTTTTAGCCAATATGATATCATTTTTCCAACCAATGGCATGTTTGGAATTTGGTTCTGAACATAGACAAACAACTGATATTAAAGAAGCGTGGAATAAGAAAAATGTAGCATACCAACTTGAAATAACGGTAACGTCATGATTGTTGATAAAATTTGAAATTGATAAAACAGTTTCATGAGCACAATCCAAACATATTCTTCTACAAAGTTTACCTTCTGGAGATTTTGCCAATTCTAAAATTTCAGGATTTTTGATACCAATAACTCTTTGCCAAACAAATGGTCTAAATATAATAATTTGTAAGTTTTTATATCTCCAGATTAGTTTATATCTTGCAAATGCTAACCATTCTGGAGTTTTTTCAACGTTTGGGATATTTGAAGCATCTTCAGCAACAATGGTATTCTCTGAAAAATATTTAGGTAGTTGACTAATAAAATCAGTAATTTTATCATTAAGTGCTAAACATTCAGATGCAGTTGGTGCAGGTTTGGAAATCAACCTGTTATAAATCTCCGTGGAAATTGTTGTGAATTTTGATTGCCATATTAAACTTGAATAGATAGTTGGATATTCAACTTGGATCAATTCCTTTTTCAAATCAGTGTTATCTCTGTATTCATCATCATTTATATTAGAAACAGCATTGATATCCATCATTTGATCAACGGGTAAATTAACAGGTCTACCAAATGTAATTGCAGCACCACCATCAAATATATATAACCCCCACCATAACCTTCTTCTCATTTCAAGTTGAAGTTGGTTTTTGGAACTTGACCAATTGGAAAACTCCTTATATAAACCTAATCCCATTGCCATTCTAACGGCCAAACCAAGATAATTCCAACCTGTATTTGGTTTGTTTCTTTTTTGAGCATAGTTACTTAAAAGCGTCAAGGCTTGTAACAAGGGGATACTTCCACTTTCGAATACGTAGGATGATAAGTATGATTTGGCATTTTGATAGTAGTACAAGTCCAAATTTGAAGTTTCACCATGTAAACACCATGCACCTAGTGCCAAAACAGTATTTAGTAAAATTTGCCATATTTCATACGTTGGAGTAGGTATTTCATCTCTATATTGAGCCAAAAAGGTTTCTTTATGAATGAATGGGTAAGAAGTGTGATAGTTTTCAAAATATGATTCAATAAACTCATTTGTCAAGTATTTAGCCGTTAGTGAAAGGGTTGCATCAGAGTCGAAAATTCTCGAATCGCTCTTTGATTCAGTATGCTGTAATGGTGGTAGTTGTTGTTGTTTATCAGAGTCATTTGCAGAGTCCTTGGGTACCCTCAATACTCTTAAAACAGTGGCACTTGATGCAACGCCAAAATAACCTTTATTAGATGGATTAACACTCAAGGCCGCCATTCCGTCGTTTAAAGATATATCGGCATCTTCTTCTACCCAATCAAATCCATATATGGCATCTTCAGGAACATCATCTTCTGGTAACTCAGGATGATACTCATTAGGCGAGTCTGTTGAAGAAGCTGTAGATCTAATATGAGGATTATTTTGAGGAGATTCTAATAATGGTGATTGAGTTGCAGAATTTTGTCTTGGAGTTACACTCTTGGGTACCTGTTTAGCCAATAGTCTATCAACGTCAACATCTGGTAATAAATCATTAATAAGATTTTCCAAAGCACGAACTCTATTCTCAACTTTAGTTAAATGCACTCTTGTCAATGGGCTTCGCACTACTCTTGGAGAATAAGTACACTCCCAATTATGTTGAACACACTTGGTACATTTAGGCAAATCCTTCGAACACTTAAGCTTCCGCTTACGACATGAGTCACACTATGATCACTATGTTAGTAATCTTGAGAGATGACGTTTGTAATGAATTATACTTACAGCTTGCTCAATGAAGACAGCTCTAAAACTCATTAGAAACCACTAGTATCCTGAGAGTCTTAGTAGATAGCTATACCGGACTGAAGTATTATATATAGTCGAGTGTAGATTAGATTGAAGATTTTAAGTCTTAGGTTTCGTTATTTGGTTTAGCCTAAATTATAATACAAAAAGCACAATTGCTAATAATAAAATGAAAACTAAAATCCATGATTAAATGTCTTAAAAAAAAAAAAAAAAAAAGACCTTTTTTGTTGGTCGAAGAAAAATAGACAAAAAAAAAAAAATTCAAATTGAACTAAAAAATTTATATGCACAAATTGAATTTAGTTTTTCCGATCAAAAGAAAAGAATTTTTACTCAAAATTTGTGGAGTTTAAACAATAAATTTAATATAGAATAATTATAATCATCTAATTTAGTCGTAAAATTCAATAAAATTTGAGCAAAAAGTTTGACAGAACCAAATTGGCTTTGTTTGGCTTTGTAATTAACCATTCATTACACCAGTGTTAATGAGCTCAGTTGTTCAATTACTGGACCCCTGCGTCGTTTACTGTAAAACCGATGGGGGCAGATCTTTGATGACAATCATACTCATCGTTCACAGAAATTAGTCTTGTTAAAAAGAGAGATGTTGATATCGTAGTAGTACTATTTCACTCAAAGATTGAACCATAAGTTGCATACCTTATTGCTTAAAAGTATTGGTTGTTTAGTTATTGTTTCAAACCACATTGTGATGTGGGTGCGTCAAATAGGTTCGGAAAACAGAATCATAGTTGGTCACTCACGTGCTTTGATCTCGGAACTTGATTTTTTTTATCTATATACCCCAAGACACATCAGATTAGTACCCATTTTCACAAGGTTGATCTATTATGAAGCGACCCTGATTTCAGCATCTTACCTTCCATTAATCTTGTGAATAAACTTGATATTCTCTGTGCTTATAACTAGAGAACAGTACAAAAAGTCTAGGGATGATACGGCTGAGAATTCATTGCATATACCCAATTCTGGCTTTACTATTCATCATACCCAGAGTCTACGCATTTGACACTTCATTTGAGGATTTCGAATTGGTCAAACTATCTGATGAAAATGATGTCTATAAAGATATGAAATCTATAGATGGTTCACAACTTTCAGAAATAGACGTCAAGAGAACTTTTGATCGACTAACTTCCATAGAAGATGGATTTACAAATGGTAACTATAAGAGTCAAAATGATTTATTTACTAATATTGGAGAATGGCAGATTCAAAACTTAAAAATTTATCCAGGAACTTATTACACTTATAATTTCACCACCACTGCTACTGATGATGATGCAGGGCCAACTTTAACATTTATATCAGCAAATATATGTAGATATCCTGGAAGTTCTACTGATGATAAATCATTGGAATTTTTAAATTTTTACATTCAATTTAACAGTGATACATACAAGAATGCTGTATTTGACGAAGGCTATTTCCAATCACAAAATTGGCAATGGAATTCAAATGACTCATTATCTACTCTAATCTATGTAGGCGTTGATAATTCAACCACTTTGAATTCTGATGAATATTTTGAACTGCAATTTGCGGCTTCAGCTCAAGATGTTGTATTTCAATGGGATAATGGTACATATGCTTCGTTGGTTGATACTGATGATGATTCAGCTTTTTTCCAAACGGGGAAATTTAACGTTCCATATGGAACTCCAATAGAATCTGTGGCTAATGATACATCAAATATTGAAGTGCATGTTTTCAAAGATGAGGCTTCACATCATTTTAAAGGTTTAAGTAAAAGTCTTTGTGCCATTCTTAGCGAAGAAGCATTAATATCAGACTCTGATATAGTGACAATGTTTACAAAATCTCCAGATAACATAAGAAAACAGTTTGCCGTTAATGGATTAAACTCTTCATCAAACTATATCGCATACGTTACCAATGAGTTTCAAGGACCAGGCAATGGTGGAATCATTTATGCTAAAATTCAATTCTCAACGAGCGAAGAAGGTATATGTGAACTCATCTATGGTTTAGACTTTTGTGAGAACGTTGCCTATTCAATTCCTCAATCATCTGCATACGCAATTGATAACAACAGAACTGCTCTAAAACTGTTGTACGATTCCTATGCTCAAGATGCATATACCAATTTCACAAAGGCAATGCAACAGGTTAACTGTGATGCTGATGATGATGCTATATTTTCTCCAATCGTTGGTTGCTCAAATTGTACAAACTCTTACAAAAATTGGCTCTGTGCTATAACATTTCCCAGATGCACTGCTGATTATAAACCAGAATATAAGTTAAGAACAGTGGGAAATTCAAGAAGTGGACGTATGAATAATGTTGTTCAACCAGTGCAAGATTATTATGAGATTTTACCCTGTATTGATTTATGCTATGGGATAGTTAGAGATTGTCCTTCGGATTTAGGGTTTAGTTGTCCAGTATTGAATGCATCTATCGAACTGAGTTATAACTATCTCAGTGATGCAAATTATACAACTTGTAATTTCGTTGGAAATACAAGTAGGTTTGCGTTTACTAACGGAGTTGCTAGTATAGGTTTGAATTGGACTTTAAGGTACTTCATGATATCGGTGTTGGTTTTCGTTTTTGCATAGAGACTAGAAAAAAAAAAGACTTTTCCATTAATTTATCATTTATACTGAAATTAGAAGTAGTCAAATACTCTGTGTAGGATATAGGTAGGATGTATGTATAAAGTGAATATGTATATTTACGAAGTGAGCTATTTGATGTCAATGGATACTCATTCAAAGTGGGGGGAAAATTAAAACTGATTAGCAACATCTTCAACTGAGGGACAAGTACACAACAAATTCAAGTCACCATATGTATCATCTAATCTAGACACAGGTGGCCAGAATTTGTTCTTTTTCAAAAATGGCAAGGCAAATACAGCTTGTTCTCTTGTATAACCTCTAGTCTCCCAATCTTGAGAACTTACAACATCAGTTAAAGAATGTGGCGCATTTTTCAAAACTTGACCCAAAGGTTCGTTATTTAGCAGGGAGACAATTTCACCTTTGATTGAAATTAAAGAATCAACGAATCTATCTAGTTCTTGTAAATTTTCAGATTCTGTTGGTTCAATCATTAGTGTACCTGGAATTGGGAATGCTAAAGTTGGTGCATGGAATCCATAATCTTGTAATCTTTTAGCAACATCAATAGCTTCAAGACCTTGAGTCTTGTACTTTCTTAAATCTAATATAAATTCATGACCACCAAATTTAATGCCATCTTGACCAATGAATGCAATATCGTAATGCTCTTTCAATCTATTCATCATATAGTTTGCATTTAAAATGGCTATTGACGTACTGAATGGTAAACCATCACCACCCAACAGTTTGATATAACTATATGATATTGGTAAGATGGATGCAGAACCATATGGGGCTGAACTAACAGCTTCGATAGATTTCGAGTTTGAGCCTTCAACATTCACTATTGAATGGTTAGGTAAGAATGGCACTAGATGTTCAGCAACACAAATTGGACCGACACCTGGACCACCACCACCATGAGGAATGGCAAAAGTCTTATGTAAGTTCAAATGACAAACATCAGCACCTAAATCACCTGGGGATGTCAATCCAACCTGAGCATTCATATTAGCACCGTCTAAATAAACTTGACCACCATGTTCATGAACAAGTTCAATTGCACGTTTAACACCTGGTTCGAAAAGACCATAAGTTGAAGGATAAGTGATCATGATAGCAGCCAAATCTTCACTATGCTTTTCAACTTTCTCCTCTAAATCGATCAAATCTAAAGAACCATTGTTCAAACATTTGACTGGAACGACTTTAAAGTTACTCATAGCGGCAGAAGCAGGATTTGTACCATGTGCAGAAACTGGTATCAAACAGATATTTCTATTGGTATCGCCTTTGGATTCCAAATAAGCTTTAATGACTTTTAAACCTGTAAATTCACCTTGAGCACCAGAGTTTGGTTGTAAAGTGGTTGCACTAAATCCAGTTATATCAGCTAAATCCTTTTCTAAACCAGAAATTAGCTCAGTGTAACCTTGTGCTTGGTCCTTAGGAATGAAAGGATGTAAAGAACCAAATTCTGGCCACGATAGAGGTAGCATTTCAACAGTACCATTCAATTTCATAGTACATGATCCTAAAGGAATCATAGAATTGGCCAAAGAGATATCTTTAGATTGTAAATAATGAAGATATCTTAAAATACCAGTTTCTGAGTGATGCAAATTGAAGACTGGATTAGATAAGATTTCATCAGTTCTTGTTAACTCTAATGGAAACTCTGGGAATTCAGTAATTGAATCAGTTGCGATTGTTTCAGAGTTGAAAAGTTCAATCAAATCAGCCAAATCCTTGGTTGTGACAGTTTCATCCAAACTCAAAGAGACTGTAGATTCATCAACTTTGAATAAGTTGATTTCATATTGGGAAACAGCTTTAGCTAACAGTTCATCAGCAGTGATACCGTTCAACTTTATCGATATGGTATCAAACCAGGATTTATTTAAAACTTCATGTTGTTTGGAGACTTCACTAGCTAAGATTGAGGTGAAACCATAGATCCTTTTGGCGATTTTTTGTAAACGTTTAGGACCATGATAGACGACGTAATTAGCTGCGATATTGGCTAATAGAGCTTGAGCAGTACAAATATTTGAAGTAGCCTTATCCCTTTTGATATGTTGTTCTCTTGTTTGTAAAGCTAATCTCAAAGCCTGATTTCCTAATCTATCTTTAGAAACACCAACAATTCTACCTGGAATCTTTCTGTTTAAACTTTCAATTACGGAAAAGAATCCTGCATGAGGACCACCATAACCAACTGGGACACCTAATCTTTGCGAACTACCAAGAACAATATCGGCACCAAAAGTTGAAGGTGGTTTTAAGATGGTCAATGCTAATAGATCAGATGCAACCGCAAACAGACCTTTAGTAGAATGAATCAATTCTGAAATCTTGGTTAAATGATCGTAGTCAAAGATTGCACCACTTGAGCTTGGGTATTGTAAAAGAACACCAGAGACGTCAGATTTGATAGAATCTAGATGGTTATAACCTTCCTCGGTGGATAAGTCTAAAGTGACTAGTTCTATGTTAAGTGGGATTGCTCTAGATTGTAAAACGGAAACCGTTTGAGGATGTATGTCTTTATCAACAACATATTTGAATTTTTTCTTTCTAGAGTTGTTGAAAGAAAGACTTAAAGCTTCAGCGGCAGCAGTACCTTCATCTAACAATGATGCATTGGCAATAGGCAAACCAGTTAAATCTGAAACAATTGTTTGGAAATTTAACAAAGACTCTAAACGTCCTTGAGAGATCTCTGGTTGGTATGGAGTGTAAGAAGTGTACCATTCTGGTGACTCTAGTACATTTCTTTTTATTACTGGAGGTAATATAGTGTTATAGTAACCTTTACCAATGAAAGTTCTAAAAACTTTATTCTTTTTGGCCAAATCTTGCAAATGGTTAATCATCTCACTTTCAGTATAACCATTAGCTGGCTGAACATTCAATCTTCTTTTGATCAAAATATTTTCTGGAATGACATCTTTGATAAAATCCTCTAAATCTGAATAACCCAAAGTCTCCAACATTTTTGACACATCGGTACTATTTGGACCCAAATGACGTCTTTGGAAAGTATCTAGAGGTTTCAATTTATTTTGAGCAGTCTCATTAATGGATGGATCATAGATCTCGTTGAATCTAGCAGATGATATATCTGTAAATTTAGTGGATTGTAATCTTGATTGTCTTAAAAGTAATGAAGATGCAACAGCAGGCGATCTAGCGCCTATAGCAACAACAGATCTGGAGCCCTGTGATAAAGCTGATCTCAACGATCTGGCCCTTATGCTTGATGATCTGACAGCTGAAAGCATTTTATGGTTGTATAATGTCAAGTTGGAACACTATAAAAAGCTAAGTGAAAGACAGTTCAGAGTAAAGAGGGAGGCAGCTCCGTATAATAATCTGTAAAGTATAAGTGACAGATAAAGAACAATAGAAATGAGAAGCCAACAACCAAC
>JAJMFM010000066.1:32134-70213 GCA_030574875.1 Taiozyma peoriensis
TTTTTTTTTTCTGGTTTGGCACAAACGAAGTCAGAGTAGTAATTTTTATTTTTATTTTGTGACATGTGAACGTGTTTCTCTTATTTATTTGCCCCTCCTCCCTGCAAATAAGAGAAATCGGAAGATCGTGTCGGAGTCAAAAGCCCCGGGATCTTTTTTCCTTTTAATCTTTGATCTTTACAACAAAAAGAGTCAAACTATTATTGTCTGTGTCTTTTATAAATGGAACTATTCCGTTACCACGTTACCATAGATACCAAACACTGTATTGCAATAGTTATTTTATTATTGACATATGATGATGAAAAAGTATACCAAAGCAGTACTACAAGAACAATACAGTAGAATCGTTTACTGATGTTAAAGTGATTTAAAATATAGTTTATACTGCTTTAACACCTTGGAATCC
This sequence comes from Taiozyma peoriensis, assembly GCA_030574875.1. NCBI lineage: Eukaryota > Fungi > Ascomycota > Saccharomycetes > Phaffomycetales > Wickerhamomycetaceae > Taiozyma > Taiozyma peoriensis. The sequence goes on from JAJMFM010000066.1 coordinate 32,544, forward strand.
CTTCCCACTCACTACACCAATCCATTCGCCGCTATCATTCCAAGTGACATTGTTGACCTCTAAAGTATCACTATATGCAAAGTCAGGATATTCTGTATTCCTATTAGAACTTCCCCCGTTATTACCAGTTACGGCCTTAGGATTACCGGTGGAAAAGTCCCAAATCAAGGCTTGACAATCATCACCGCCTGATAGCAGCTTTGATTGTGTTGGATGCCAACTAATGCTATTTACCTTAGCACTGTGTCCCACTAGAGTAGTGGTTGGATGTCCTGGATATCTTAGATCCATTATGCTTATCACTTCAGAGTTAGAGTTGAAGGTTGCAACTAAGTTCATATCTGTATTGGATGTTGCTAGTCTTAGTAGTGGGATATTACCTCTCGTAGAAGATGTGAATGCATTGTTGTACTGAGATGATGATGAGGATGATGCAGCGGCTGCAGCAGCTAAGGATGATTGTGGATTACTTGAGCTATTCCCTAATATTCCAGATGTATTGGCTGGTGAGCTTGATGACAAAGTGTTAGCAGTAGCAGCACTTGTTGATGAAGTTGTTACTGAAGGTTCGTATATAATGGTTGAATGATCCAGGGCTCTCAAATCAAATAACCTCATTGATCCATCACATCCAACACTGGCAAAGATATCACTTGATCCTTTTATGAACTGAACATCAAAAACCTCACTATCATGAGCAATTAGTTGAGTTTTAGGGGTTGTTGGGTTGTTCAAATCCCATAACGTACAAGTGGTATCAATACTACTCGTTATCACCAAATTAGGATTAATCTTGTTCCAATCGAATGATGTTAAAGGTGGTAAAGATTGAGGTTTACTTGAATGAGGATTATGACTATGTTGAGATCCATTTACCAAACTTGCCTTTTCGATTAATATATTGTTAAAATCAACTTCCCAAAGTTTTAATCTATCATTCGTTGTAATTAGTTTACTTGAGTTATTATTCGGATCCCATTGTAGTTTTGTAATTGGTAATGAAACATTGGCCTCTGAAATCTTAATAAAGTCATATCCATCACTAATGAGTCCATTTGCATGCTCCACAGTTGATGGTACCCCACTTAGAATTTCAATCTTATTAATAGAATCTTCTCTATATGTTGAGATTGCAACAAAATCAACATCTGGAATTTGTGAACGTTTAGTCCAATCACTGTAGAATAGAGGCCAGTGAGTTTCATAATATGCAGAACGAGCAGGAAGTTGTGCTTGAAGGGGTTGGATGACTTGTAATGGAGAGTTCATATTCGTTGGGTATCGTTCATACTCATTAAGGTTCACTTAAATGTAGGTTAGTATATGATAAAATTGTCGTTAAAGATAAGATTTTGATACTCACTTGGTTTGAAGGACCCTACTGAGAAGGAACTTCTCTTTGATCTTGATCGGTCCATTTTAAAGATGTATATGAGTGAGATCAGTTTAATGATAATTGGTGAGCTTGATTTGATTATGTGATTGATATGATGATGGCAAGGTTGATCCCAGAAGAGAGGGTCTAATTGATTCGATCTAACGACTTTTAGTATTGAAAGATCTTTTAAGACAACTATAGACGCAACTTGAAACGTGAAAAGAGGCGAAATACAACCAACAAAAGACCACTATAGTAACAATTGTGTTTACTTTTAGTAAATCGTGATCTGAACCCTTCCTTTGACAGTTTTTTTTTTTTTTTGCTTGTTACTACCGGTCGCTACTTTAACTTTACTATTGTGTATTTTTAGGCCTTTGACAGCAGCTTTATTTGTGTAGTAAAATTCGCGGAGAAAGAGCATACGAGATGATTATCTAAGCATAATATAATCACTCGTATTAAAATAGCAGAGCTAATCTAGTACGCTCAGTTGAGTAAAAGTTGTCCAATTTGCTGATTGGGTTTGCTAGTGTAAATGGTAAAAGCTTGAGGGGTGTTTTGTTCTGCTATTATTTTGTTAATGATCGGTGAGGGATTACACCGTACCTATTTTATTTATGGCATCGGGATTATAATATTGCATAGGCCAAACAAGACAGTGGATAATACCATGGAGTTATTTATGTAATATTTGTGATTACTAGAGTAGGGAACGAATCGATTCCATAGAGAATTGAGTTCTATATATATATATATATATATATATATATAGATCATACACACTACTTGTTTATTCAACTGAATCTATTTCTGATTTTTGATCTAGATAGAATATCCTAAGTTCTACACATTCCCATTTTATCTGATCTAAACCTCCAGATGGTGCATTGTGTTTGTTAGCAGACTATGCTGTAATCTTGACCACATCATCTATGAATAAAACTTTATCTATATTTAAGCTGATGTAATTACATCATAAGGCAATTTTGATCCGCATTAATATTTCAGCAATTTCAACCGTCGGATAAATGATGTAAAGAAATATGCTAAAGGCAAGGAAACAAGGCAGCAACTTTACATCAAACTCCATTTGGAAATCAAAATGATTTTGGAGTCTTTAGACTTCAGAAATTGTTGTCGTTGGAATTAGCTTTAAAGGTGCCAAGTTTGAACGAGTTCGTAACCCTTATGATATATTTACCAATGCACAAGTAAGTACGTACATGATTCATGTCTCACCGCTTGTTTGCTATCGGTATTATGTGCGTTTGCGCTACTACTTCCACCTCCTTTATTTCGTTTTTGGAGAATATGATCTATCATACGGCATTAAAGCCTTTGTCAATAATTAGAACTCGAAGGTATGGTTACATATGTACAGTATATAACAAAAGCGCATTAGATTCATTATACTAGATCTTTGAAAGATCTGCTTATGATCTACGCTCAAACTCGGGAAATGAAGTCATAACGAGGGTTTGCGATTTTTATTAATAAAGCAAAAATGTCTCGAAAGAGTCTCGGAAGGGAGAGAGAAAGTGTACTATCCCACTTAGCTCATTTGTAATATACATAGAACTAGAAACAACTTTGACCAACAACTATAGATCATTTTTTTTAGACCTAGACACCATACACTCTTGCAAAAATGTCCAAAAAGTTAGTTCCTGAATAGTCATCCTATGGAACATATAAGAACAATTACTGCATCACATATACAAACTTAAAAATCTTTAAACCTACAACACATGAAAACTAGTAGTGTAGAGCTTCAGAGTGGAAGTTACAGCAACTTATTAAAGGAAAATGCATGATGGCTCACACTTTACATACAGCTGAACAAAGGCGGAAAGAACTGAGACAGCCAGTGATGAAATGAGACAGATCATAAACATGACGCCCCGGTATCTCTCACACTATTTGACATGCTAACTTGGAAAAGCTGATATAAACTCCTAATCTCTAAGATTTTAATATTACTATTTCAAATTTCTTTGAAATATATATATATATATATAAGTATATAAGCTCAATGATTCTTCAGTCACCTCAATGTAGTTTATCTTAATCTCAATCAACAAGCCCAACAAGTTTTAATAACTCGGATCAAAATCAATTTTCGTAAAATATTTTTGACACAAACCCAAAACTTAATCTAAATTCGCAATGGATTCATTAACTGTTGACTATCACCAACACCAAAGCCAGCACATTGAAGGCCTAAACTCACCCTCTTCCAAGACACAAAGATCACCGAAAAAGCTAGTGAATACAGATATCTTCCCATCGTGCCTCAAAACATCATTAGAGTCTATCAACAAAACATATAAATCAATGTCTTTCAGAGCAAGAATTTTAAAAGAACAAAAAAAACTTCAAACTGAAGAAATACCAGGCATCACCCTCATACCAACAGAAAATCTACATGTTTTCCATGCTGATCTATTTATCAAAGAGAACTCTTTATACCCTGAATCATATCGCTTGAAGATAATACTACCGGAGAATTATCCATTTGTCGCACCAATTGCATATTTTGTCAAAGAAAAATCAGACAGTATAAACAATGTACCTATTCATCCACATGTCTATTCAAATGGTCATATATGTTTAGACTTATTAGGCCCTGCTTGGACTCCAATTCATACCATTTCAAGCTTATTGATATCTATTCAGTCCATATTAGGAAGTAATCATCTGAATGAAAGACCACCAGATGATTCTAAGTATGTGGCTCATGCTCCGAAGGATCCCACAAAGACTCGTTTTGTCTATCATGATGAGACTGTTTGAAAAGAGTGATATTTATATACATGACTAGAGAGTAAACTTCTACAAGTTTTTGTTACTTGATGGATTTCTTGTTATGTTGGTGTCATTATGCTTGTTTATTGATTTAGATTTTATGTGCTTAACTGTTTTATATTGGCATCGCTGATTGGGTTGTAGATTTTCCACTAGGCTTTCTCCTCCTTTGTGAAGAGGTTGTTTTCCTCTTTCTACTACCAGTTGTTCTTGGCTTACCCCTCCCACCTGACCGTCTAGTTTGAGATGATTTTTTCTGAGAAGAAGCAACAGATTCTTGAGACTGTCGCATTGATGCAATTACAGATTTATCATGATCGATCTCAGCTCTTGTAAAATGAATTGAAGTGGAACCGGTGGCAGAATGCCCGAACCTGGAAGCTTTGGCCTGAGAATGAAGTTTGATCAATAAATCTTTATAATGTTTGAAATGATCTCTTTGTATTGCTGTTAATCCTTTGATTTTCTTGAATTCATCTTCCGTTGTAGGTAACTTCAGTGCTAGATCTTTCAAAGATTCTGGTGAGAGAACTTTGGTGCTTTGTTTATATCCTAAGAACGCCATTACCTGACTTCTCTTATCAGACAGTTCTTTATGGGCAATTGCATAGTTTCTTCTAGCAGCATCACTATCAAATGACATTTCTCCCAATGTAATAGGAGCCAAATTTCTATTTTGATTCGGATTAGGTGGTGCTAGCATCTGTAAAGAAGTTTGCGTCAAATTGGAGGATGTTCTTTCTAAATGAACCTTAGCACTAACGATTTTCGGAGCTGTGTCAAGTCTGAACTCGTCGAGGTTGTCCTTATTTAAAACTCTTGTACTAGTCTGTTTGGAGGTTGATATTTTGGAGTTATTACTTGTTTCACTTGATTTGGAAGATGGCCTTGTTGTTCTCTTCTCATCTGATGAAAATGTCATTATAATTCTTTTCTTATTAGACAACAACAAAGACGCATTCTTACCACTTTTGACATAGGTACTGGCAAATCCACCGCCATTGAGAATGGAATACTCTTCAATAACCTTCTCTGTGATTAAATGAAATGCAATTCGTTCAATATCACTCTTGTCCAAGTCTTTCCCGGCTCCATGGAAGGGATTTTCATCGTGCCCAGCTTGGATTATTTTATTGTATTTGGCACCTCTATAGATGTCTTGACAATAAATCATCGTGACCTTTTCACCTTGAAGAGTCTTTACAAGTTTAGTCATATCAATTGCAAAATTTGTAACATCTCTTTCAACCATTTTAGAACTTGGACCTTTTCGACAGTTATCACAATGCTTAGCACAGTCCTTTTTGTCAAATTCTTCATTGAAGTATTGAAGAACTTGCTTACGGCGGCAATCTGTTTTGTTTTCACAGTATTGAATGACTTGAATCAATTTATCCATATGTTTTTGTTTGCCCTGAAAATCAAGATCTTTGTCTCTGTTGATCATGGATTGTAAACTCTTACCATCTTTGAATCCATAGTACATGATACAATGTGAATAATTACCATCTCTTCCAGCTCTCCCTGTTTCTTGATAATACCCTTCTAAAGTTCTAGGTAATGTCAAATGATAGACAAATCTAACATCTGGTTTGTCAATCCCCATTCCAAAGGCAATGGTGGCACAAATTACTTTAATATCACCTCGTTGCCAACGTCTTTGAATATCTAGTCGGTCTTCCGGAGTCATACCAGCATGATAAAATGCAGTTGCAATTCCAGCTTTGATTAGCTTCTCCGAAGTCGACTCGCAAGAGTTTTTTGAGTGACAATATATGATACCAGTTTGATTTTTAAATCTCCCATTTATTGAATCTTCAAGATTCTTAAAATGGTTCTTGTCTTTTGGTAATACTTCATAGTATAGATTAGTTCTATTAAAACTTTGCTTTAACGAAACAGGATTGTCTAATTTTAGATTATGTATAATATCCATCTTGACATGTGCATTAGCAGTAGCTGTCAAAGCCATTACGGGCAGATCTGGATAAGTTTCCTTGAAGAAACTTAGTGACTTATAATCTGGTCTGAAATCATGGCCCCAACTACTAACACAATGAGCTTCATCAACAACAATCCTTGCTAGTTGTCCGTCTCGGTACAATTTAGCTATGGCATTCTTAGCTTGATTGGATGCACTAATCATCTCAGGTGAAAGGTACACTAATTTCAATTGTCCCGTTACGAATAGATGGAAAGTGTTTTTTCTTTCTTCCATTGGACTTCTAGAGTTAATCATACCAGCAGGTATATCTTTCTCCCATAGATGTTCCACTTGATCTTGCATCAAAGAAATCAACGGGGACACGACAATAGTAACACCTTGTGTTTTACCAGACCTAACTATGGCAGGTAACTGGTAACATAGTGATTTTCCACCACCTGTTGGCATAAGAACAAAACAATCACGACCAGATAAAGTAGCGTTAACTGCATCGAGTTGATTGGGCCTGAATGATGATAGTTCGAACACATCTTTTAATTTGGCATTAACTTCATCAGTCCAAGGATGTCTTTCAACACCTTCATTTCCCAAAGGATGATTACCTAAAAGATCATCTAGGTCATCCAATTGAGCAACAGGTGAACTTGGAAGAGATGTAGGCCCATCTTTATCAGAGACTATAGTCTCATTCATCATATTTGTAAATTTTCTTTGAGGTGGAAGCTCTTCAAATTCCAGGTCACTGTCATCAAGTTCAACAACTTCAACCGCTTGAGTATTGACTTCTCTTTCTTGATCAAAGTTGTCTTGATCGTCTAATTCAATCTCATTCTCCTTATTAGATTTCTCGTATTCGTATTCATCATCGTCATCGTCAAAAGCTGGAGTATCCTCAGACCTTATTGTTGTGCTTCTCATATAACTATTCGAATCATTTTGGATTTCCTCTCCATCACTTGAACTTGCATTATGCGGCTGAGAGAATCCCTCTTCTTCAACAAGAACATCTTCCCAATCAACAGCATCACCTTCATCGCCTTCTTCATCAGACGAATCTCTAAGGTTGGCCAGTTCGCTTTGTGATACTCTAGTAATTTGATCGTGATCAATTTCGTCATCGTCTTCACTAAGTTGGTCATGGACCTCAGTGGCACTATGGTAATCATCGTCACTTGAGCTGACATCTTTAGGGTCGACAATGAACCCAACCAAATCTGCGCCGTCATCTTCTTCTGGTTCGCTGGTGACCAGTCCATCCATAGTAGCATCACCCATCACATCTTCCGGCTCTTCAAGATGGTCATCCGTGTCTCTTTGTAGACGATTATTGGTAACCATTGTGATTCTGCGTCGTGTGGGTAAAATTTCTTCCTCCTCTTTCTCCCTCTCTTGTGCTAATTGATACTCGTATAAACGGTCTTCGTTCAACTGATCCTCATATATATCTTGCTCATTGATATTATCATCCATGGTGACTTCAACATCTTGAGAATCGATAACTTGATTTCTTTGAGCTAGTCTCTGTGTCATACCTTTATTGAAATCTGATGTATCAGCGACCTGAACACTACTTGTAGTATTCAGAGGTGGCAATTGATCGTAGGAGGTATGTGGCTGTAATGGTTGGTGTTGTTGTTGTTGTTGGTCTAGTGCAATTTTTTCTATTTGCTGGGGTATAGATTGTCCCAATGGTGAGTTACTGGAGACATGCTCTTGACTTTGTAATCGTTCGGTGGTTCTGAGCAAGTTGGAGGATTTTAAATTCAAATTGCTGCTCAACTTTGCCAACTGCTGCCTGAGGGAGTCTTGCTTCAACTCAATCTGACTTAGTTCTTTACTTAATTCCAACCTTTTCAATCTTTTGTCATTCTCAGACAATGCCGTTGATTCTTCTATGGCTAACCTTTTCGTCAAAAGTGATATCCTATTCTCACAAACATGAATATATGAAGTTTGAAGTGCAAAAAGTCTCTCTGTGATATTTGAGGGCTTGGGTATTTCCAAAGACGATGTCGAAATTGATGGCTTTGATGTAGAAGTGAGTGTATTTATAATCTGTGGTATCTGGTCTGCAGCAAACTGATTGGAGTTGAAGGTTTCTACACTTTTGTTACGATTATCAAAACCCGTAAGATCTGGATCTCTGATACCATTCTCTTTGTTTGAAGTTGAACCACTCGTGAGCTCCCTATAAAGGCAACCAGTTGATTCTTTTGTTCTTTGCTTTTTGTTTACTGAGACATCCTGGGCAAGATTTTTCCTTTTGGCGGATTTCGAAGAAGGAGTCAAGGGTAATTCATCTTCAAATGTCAAATCAATAACAGCGGTAGTAGAAGCTGGCTTCTTGGTTGCAGTGGATGAAAGAGTATTAACGTTGGACTGTTGAATGGCGTGTGGTGTTTGAAATGCTGGCTGAGGAGATGATCTATTGCTCGAGCTGGATGTTTTGTTTCCAATCGAATTCTCTCTTCTGGCAACTCGAAGTCCAGAGGATCTTGAAGATTTCTCCACATTTGTCAAGAACGAGGGGATGATAGATCTTGAAGTATGCTCAAGATTGTTTGTATCATTTGCCTGATTTGGATCATTTTTGTAAGACTCACCATTGGGTATTCTACCGTAGTTGCCGCTAGAATCTTTATGCATTATTCCATTCTTATCTAAACTACCGTTACTAGTAGATCCATTAACTATACTGTTTGTGATTTCTGTAAGGGGAGACGCAGAGGGCTGATTTGCCTTTGAAGACTGAAGCCATGTTAACTGGGCCTTTAAGTTATTCCTCACCGCCATATTAGATTTGGTACAATCCGAGTAGGAAGTATGATCAATAGGAGATGAGATAAGTGTAAAGATCTAGTGTGATGCAAAAAAAAAATAACTGACAGATATCAATAGAATAAGGCAGGTCTGGGGAAGATAAAATATAAAAACGTGGTGGATATTGATGCAAAGGGCCAAACTGAAATGTTAATTAATAGTATAAGATGCTTGCCTAAGTAGGTTCTTGAAAACCTTCCTCTGTTTACGAATTTAGTGATATCATTTGGCCTCTGTATATTAGAGATTTTACTAGTACTATTATCGCTAAGTACAGTAAAAAAAAACAAAAAAAGTTTCGTGTGTAATCGCGGTCGGTGCACATTCGCGACAGAACCAAAAATTGAACTGAAGTTGTGAAAGTGCTGCATAACCCGTTTACCTTTGGTGAAAAAAGGCCATAATGAAGCTAAGATAGACTCGAAATAAATCTTATTTATAACAAGTAATCGAAAAGGTTGAACTTGATTCGTCTTGTTTATATGGAACAGTGCCATGGACTGTTATGACTTGTAAACACTGTGCTTGTTCAAGCACAAATACGGATTATAAGGTAGACTATGTGATATATTGATCATACTCTTGTGTCACATGCTTCCATACGACACAACTCTATGACTTTAGCACGAAGGAAGTTAAGACTCCACCTTTTATTATGTTTCAGATTAGTCAGTAACGTGGTCACTGGAATAGCGAATATTCAGCAATTGAAAGTTGTCAATATTCATTACAAACAAGATCTAAATCCCAATAATGTAAATTACTTTTTTGAACATAACCAGTTGTGGCAACTTTTGATGACAAGCTAATTATTAGTTTTCATATGTGAGACTGTTCTTCTTCCCAAGGTCCTGTTCTTTTAAAGTTTTAGTTACTCATTATCACTGTTTAAAGACCTTTGGAGTTAAATAATCAAAATCCTCGAAGATGTAGTCACTGATACAACAAATCAAAACTACGGACAACATTATCCTAATACATACTATAGCTTGCCCGTAATCATCTTCGGTAATTCATTGTTTGAAAATGGTATAAGTTATAAATAATGGTATATGTTTCCGGTTAAATAACCAGGATTTGATATTATTTGAAAGAGAAAGAAGTTTAATTCGGAGCATTTTAAGTACGGTACTCTTATGTTTATGCCATATATTAGCTAAATATTTATTGTATCGTTATCATTTCGGCACAATTCTTGCGAAAAAGAATAAAAACAAGGCAAATGAGGAATATTTGGCGATGTATGATGTTCTGTGCAACGGAATTATGCCATTGCTAATTAATCTCAACGGTAAAGTAGGCTATCTTTGCAAGTAGGCTAAATGAAAAGTTTCCATAGGTGAACCTGTTCAAGGAATTTATCCAGGGTTTGGCAAATAGGAAAAAAAACAATTTGTGTCAGAATTGCATTTTTCAAACTGTGTAATGATCTCCTGGAACAGCACTAAATGGCACAAAAAGGCAGAGATTTTGCTATGCTAATGAATTTGAAATCAAAAACAGTTACATGGAGTGTGTCCTAAAAGCCATAGTGTTTTAAAAATTATCTATAATGAATTCACAAAAGTCTGGTAGATGGCTTATCGCTAAGACTACCAGTATCATTCATAGATCCACACAAGAGGTTCCTATATAAGATGTGAACTTTATCACAATTGCCATTATTGAACATCTTTTTTGAATTGGCTCTTCTATCTCTACATAGCGAAAGGCTGTTGAGGATAGAGATTTTTGAAGATGAGTGAAACTGAAAAACAAGCTGAAGTTGTTGATATTTCAACAGTTGACTCAAGTGAACACAAACCGATATACACTGACCACCTTATTAATTGGGGTAAACCATGGTGGAAAGTACCTAGTTTACTTAAATTGAACATTATACTGTTTACTGTTTCATTACCATCAATTGCGAATGGGTATGATGGTTCTTTGTTGAACGGTATCCAATCTATTACTGCATGGCACGATTATTTCGGTAACCCAAAAGGTGCCAGATTAGGTTTATTATCAGCAGGTATACAGTTTGGTATGCTTGTAGCTACAATTAGAGTTGCAGATCTTCTTGCTGATAAGTTTGGTCGTCGTATTTCAATTTTTGTCTCTCAGATTATTATCATCGTTGGTGCTGTTATTCAAGGTTCTGCTAAAAATTACGCACAATTTTTCATTGGAAGATTTATTCTTGGTCTTTCTTATGTTGGTTATATTGCCTCCCCAGCTTTAGTTTCTGAATTAGCATACCCAACTCATCGTTCAGTCACTACAGCATCCTTAAGTAGTACTTGGTATCTAGGTGCATTGACAGCTTCCGGTATCACATATGGAACGTATTTACATGTTTCTGGTGATAATGCTTGGAGAATTCCAAGCTATTTACAAGGTGGATATGCTGTTCTTTCTCTTTTGGCATTGCCATTCACACCAGAATCACCAAGATTTTTGATCGATAAAGGTAAAGTTGATGAAGCTCGTAAGATTCTGATCAAATATCATGCTAATGGTGATGAAGTTTTAGGTAAAGACTTGATTGATTTTGAGATTAAAGAAATTGAAGATGCCTTAGAATATGAAAAGATCAGTAAGAAGACCTCTTTTCGTTCTTTGTTTCAAACAAAAGCAAATCGTCACAGACTATTTATCGTTTCATTTGTTGGTTTCATGATGAATTTCTCTGGTAATGGATTGGTTTCTTACTATTTAACTTTGGTTTTAAACTCTATTGGAATTACATCAAGCAAAAGACAACTAGAAATAAATCTATATCTGATGTTTTATAACTATGGTGTCAGTTTCATTGCAGCTTATTTATCCAGTAAACTTAAAAGAAGATTCACATTTTTGTTATCAGTTTCATTGATGTTGGTTTCTTATGTTATTTGGACAATTTTATCCGCTATCAATCAAAAGGGTAATTTTGAAGATAAATCTTTGGGTAGTGGTGTATTAGCAATGATTTTCATATTTTATTTAGCCTATAACTTGGCATTAAATGTTCTACCAGGGCTATACACTACTGAAATCATGCCATATCATTACAGAACCAAAGGGTTAGCTTCTCAAAGTTTTGTTTGTATGGCTGGTGGTTTGTTCAATGCATTCGTTAACCCAATTGCCATGGATGCTATTTCCTGGAAGTACTACATTGTTTACTGTTGTTTGTTGGCATTCAATTTAGTCGTTGTGTACTTCTCCTTTGTTGAGACTTTTGGTTATACATTAGAAGAAGTTGCAACCCTAGTGTTCAAAGAAGATGTTGATCATGTACTTGCCAGAGCAAAAGTAGAAGAGCAAGTTTGAAGGACGACTCTTATCGTTTATAATTGCTACTAATTATTTATATACAATGTTTTGTTTCAAGGTTGTCCTTTTATTCGATTTTGTAAAATAGTTTGAACAAATCATACACGCTAGCATCTTAGAACATCAGTTGCCTAATCGCACTTGATACTTACTTTTCTGATCTATTTAGTTATGATACGAATAGGCTCGTGATGCGTTTTAGAATCACATCCTAGAAAACAGGATAGAAGGCCCTATTAGAAGATATCTTTTGATCAACTTATATCCAGTTCTATTGTTCTGCCTCACTTTTATCTCGCTGATCCCGCATATAACAGCCAGGGGTGTTTAACTGTGTAACCTGAAATTATCGTTACAATAAAGTTGATTGCACGTTCAGACACTCATTGTTCCCCATGATGACGACGATTATAAATAGGTTCGTTTCAAATGATACCGCATATTTGAGTTGTGTCTAATTTTCTACGTAAATTACATGGATCTGAAAGTGATTGGCGGAAATTGATTTGAATCTTCCGGCAGCAATACCTTTTGTGTGATCTCATATGTCTTTTTCAAAGTGTGTAACTTAAACACACAGTCAACAAGATCGGCGTAGTTATTTGAAGTAAGCATTACAAAAGCTATGGCGCTTTAGGCAGTTTAGATGCTGAATAGACTTCACGAGGCAATGGTATAGTTATCAATCCAAACGTCTGGAATATCCCATCCATCAACTAAGACCAAATCGAACTTACTGGTATTGTTGAATGGAATATTCTTTTCACTGAACCATTTTGTTCTTTGAATGATACAGTACAATGACTTGAAAAAGTCAGTATCGCTGCGATACCTACGAACTACCTAGAGATATAGAGTTGCGTTCTGAAATCTATTCAGAGAACCTTTTCCCGACCTCATCGTGATTTACAGTGTTAGCGTGCCATATTCTCCATCACAGGCTACGTTAAAGTTCAGTAGGCTAATATTCCAAATGGGTTGAATTAAGATTTCTTTTTATACAAATAACCTTGTGGGGCTCTGGTGACAGGTTGACAAGAGGGCCAAGGCAATTAGGTTGAGATTTCTTGAACAAATCGCGAGGCTTATAGAGGTAATCGTGTCAGAAGATAATTTGTGGTATAAACTGTGTACTAATTAGCGCTCTCTTTCAAATTTGACTGGAAAGAGAAAATCTATTTTACCTGATAATCTCATATTGAAGATTGGATACAATGAAACACCGAAGCCATAGTCCGTCAAAGATCTCAAGCAGTACTATAAATGATATATTAGTATACCGCCACTAAGAACTATGGATCCACAGATGTTGCCCAAATATAAAAGATGAATGCTTTACCCTCGAGTACCCTCTTGATAATGATGCATGGTGATTAATTTATCTCTCAGTTACACTTCAAGTATAATAGATTTTCTGAAGAGATGAGCGAATCTGAAAAACATCCAGAAGAAGTTGACGTTTCTTCAGTCAGCTCAAGTGAGCAAAAATTACATTATGCTGATTATCTTATTGACTTTGGTAAACCATGGTGGAGAGTACCAAGTTTAGTAAAATTGAATCTCATTCTATTTACAATTTTCATACCATCAATTGCTAATGGCTATGATGGTTCTTTGCTTAACGGTATTCAATCTATTAAACCATGGCATGAATTTTTTGGTAACCCAAAAGGTGCCAGATTAGGTTTACTATCATCAGGTATGCAATTCGGTATGCTTATCAGTACTATCAGGCTTGGGGACTTACTCTCTGATAAATATGGTCGTCGTTTTGCAATCTTTTTATCTCAAGTTCTTATTATCATCGGTGCTGTTATTCAAGGCTCTGCTAGAAATTATGCACAATTCTTCATTGCAAGAATTATTCTTGGTCTTTCCTATGTGGGAGGTATTTCCTCTCCTGCTCTAGTTTCTGAGTTAGCATACCCAACTCATCGTGAAGTGGCTACAGCGTCATTAAGTAGTACTTGGTATCTAGGTGCATTGACAGCGTCAGGTATTACTTATGGAACATTTTTGCATGTCGGTGGTAATAATGCTTGGAGAATTCCAAGTTATTTACAAGGTGGATATGCTGTTCTTTCACTTTTGGTTTTACCATTCACACCAGAATCACCAAGGTTTTTGATTAATAAAGGTAGAGTTGATGAAGCCCGTAAGATTTTAATCAAATTCCATGCCAATGGGGATGAAGTTTTAGGTCAAAAACTTGTTGATTTTGAGATTAAAGAAATTGAGGATGCTTTGGAATATGAAAAGATCAGTAAGAATACCTCATTTCGTTCCTTGTTTAAATCAAAAGCAAACCGTCACAGATTATTTATCGTTTCGTTTGTTGGCTTCATGATGAATTTCTCTGGTAATGGGTTAGTTTCATACTATTTGACTTTGGTTTTAAACTCTATTGGTATTACATCAAGTAAAAGACAGTTGGAGATCAACTTATACCTTATGTTCTACAACTTTTGTGTCAGTTTCATTGCATCTTATCTATCCAGTAAGTTGAAAAGAAGATTCACATTTTTGTTATCGATTTCTTTAATGTTGATTTCTTATGTCATTTGGACAATTTTATCAGCAATCAACATAAAGGGTAATTTCAAAAATGCATCCTTAGGTAGTGGTGTTTTAGCAATGATTTTTATCTTCTATCTGGCTTATAATTTGTCATTAAATGTTTTACCAGGGTTATACACTACTGAAATCATGCCATATCATTACAGAACCAAAGGGTTAGCTGCCAAAAGTTTTGTCTGTTTTGCTGGTGGTGTGTTTAATGCATTTGTCAACCCAATTGCCATGCAAGCAATAAACTGGAAGTACTACATTGTTTACTGTTCTCTTCTAGCATTCAACTTGGTCGTGGTGTATTTCACCTTTGTTGAAACATTTGGTTATACATTAGAAGAGGTTGCAACTTTGGTATTCAAAGAGGATCTTGATCATGTTGTTGGTAGAAATGAAGATGGAGAGATCGTTGTGGTGAAAGCTGTCTAGAGAGGGCAAATAACAAGTTTTGTAAAAAAGTGAGTTTGGGAGAAGAGTTGTAATGGAGCTGAATGTGGCTCTATGATATTTAATACTTATTCATTTTATACTTGAACTCGTTTTTGTAGATTTGATTGCAAAAAAATTGGCCCTTGTAGGCAAGCCAATACAAAATTTCTCTACATAAAAAGATGTCTATATCCAGCTTCTTGGCAGGGCTTATCCCCAATTCATCACTAAAGAAGCTCACCAAGTGCTCTGTTTACACTCAGTAATATTGCAACAACTCACTAATTTTCCAAGATCGCGAAGATCTTTTCAGTTAAAATCACAGAGAGCGCGTAGTTAAATATATATTTTCGTGTGTCCGATCACCTAAAAAATGCTGACTCGAGCTTGTCATTTTAGACATATATAGAAGAAGTTAGACTCTCCTTTGCTCGTTACCCACAAGATTTCAGTCAGTTCATAATGGCCAAAGAGCGTACCGCAGAGAATCTTCCATGGTGAGTTATTTTACACTCTATGATATTAAACTTTGCATATACTAACACACTAATGACGATAGGGTTGAAAAATACCGTCCAGATAGTCTAGATGACGTCTATGGTCAACCAGAAGTTGTTGACACAGGTATGTACTTACACACACTCTCTCTCTCCATAGTCTCTTGAAAACCACTAACTCTTCTCCTTCAACTAGTACGTCGTTTTGTTCAAGATGGTCGTTTACCACATCTATTATTCTATGGCCCACCAGGTACGGGTAAAACATCAACCATCATTGCATTAGCCAAAGAGATCTATGGTTCAAACTATCGTAATATGGTGCTCGAATTGAATGCATCAGATGATCGTGGTATTGAAGTTGTACGAAATCAAATTAAAAATTTTGCCAGTACGATGCAAATATTTTCCAAAGGTTTTAAATTAATTATATTAGATGAAGCTGATGCTATGACTAACGTTGCACAGAATGCCTTAAGAAGAATCATTGAAAAATATACAAAGAACACAAGATTCTGTATATTGGCTAACTATGCTCATAAGTTAAATCCTGCATTATTATCACGTTGTACAAGATTTAGATTCAGTCCATTATCTGAATCATCCATTAAGGAGAACATTTCCAAAGTGATAATCAAAGAGAATTTACAAATTGGCACCCAAGCTGAAAATGCATTGTTGAAACTATCCAAAGGTGATATGAGAAAAGCATTGAACGTATTACAATCATGTAAAGCTGCCACTGATGGTGAAGAGATTTCAACGGATATGATTTATGAGAGTGTTGGAGCTCCTCATCCGAACGATATAGAGACAATTTTAGACTCTATATTGAAAGACGATTGGAGCACTGCAATCTCTACTTTGAACAAGATCAAACAGTTAAAAGGTTTAGCACTGATTGATCTATTACAAGGGTTCATTGAGATTTTAGATCAATTTGAGTTAAAAGTCAAGACAAGAGCTTCTATACTAAGAGGTTTGGGTGAAATTGAATACGCTATATCTAAAGGTGGGAATGAGAAAGTTCAATCAAGTGCAAGCATTGGTGTGATAAAGCAAGCTTTGGAATTTGAAGCTTGAACTATTTGCTTAATTACAGATATATTCTATATAGGATCATCATGTCGGATATATATATTTTTCGTAGTTTAAAAAAACATCAAAATCTCATCGTCATAGCAACGTCCTTATAGAAATCTAAAGTAGAATAACCTTCAAACATTGTTGAACTGAGTAAATGCCACTAATAAAGTACATAAAGGGCGATCTGTTTGCACTGGCAATTCAACCTTCAATATTGACACATTCTTGTAACACGCATGGGATTTGGGGTGGTGGGATTGCTTTCCAATTCGGTAAAAGATTTCCACAAGCAGAGAAACAATACGAACAACACTGTGCTAGATATTCAAGTGATGAATTGATAGGAACTTCCTTGTTGATAGAGACCGACAAGAATGAAAAGGGTAATTCTAATGGAAACAATCCTCATATTATAGCTTGTCTGTTTACAAGTGTAGGTGGTGGTGGGAATGTTGATTCTCCCGAGAGTATTGTTGCCAACACTAGAAATGCTTTAAATGATCTGAAAGAACAGTTACAAACCACCACAAATGAGAAATACACTTCTTTGAAGGAGAAAAATGGTAATTACACTCTTGACTTACCAAAGATAAATTCTGGGATATTCAATGTCCCATGGGAGTTTACGGAGAGTGTACTAAAGGAATTTGATCAAATTTTTGACTACAACGTATATATCGTTTGAAAATATTTATAAAAAAATTATGTATGGCTTTGCAAGATTGATTCAGAGGCAACAAAACTGAATCCTTTAAACATAGAATTATCAAAACTTCCATTGAAACTCTCTTGTCTGTTCTTCTTTAGTTGATCTTTTTTCAGCACTTCATTAATATAATCATGATCGAAATTTTTGGCCTTCTCCAATTCTGACGAGTCTGGTATTATTGGTGGTGTCATCTCTTGAATGTTATCCCATTCAATTTTTCTGAAGAATCTATGCTTTTGGAAGACATTAAAATTATCATCAATTTTAAATCTCTTTTCAGGATTCTTATTGATCAACTTATGTAATAGATCTTTAGCATCTAATGATAGATAAGTTGGAATGGTTAATTTTTTTTTTAAAATTTTGTCAAATATAGCCTTTGAATTATTTCCCAAGAATGGTGTATTACCGGTCAACATATCAAACATCATTATTCCAAAACTCCACCAATCAGCAGGGTATGAATAAAAATCACCCTTGAGTACTTCAGGTGCTGTGAACTGTGGAGTTCCCAAGATTGAATTACAACTCTCCTCCATTGATGAAAGTCCAAAATCTGTCAATACAACGTGGCCTTTACTGTTTAACAAGACATTTTCAGGTTTTAAATCTCTATAGATAACACCAATTCCATGTAAGTGTCTTAAAGCCAATGAAATTTCTGCTAGATAAAAAGCTGTAAAGTCTTCATTAAATCTATTAGAATTGTTGGATAAATGATAAAAAATTTCACCACCGGGGATATATTCCAATATAAGATTTATGTTTTCATTATCATGATATGAATAAAACAATTTCACTATATTTGGATGATTAATCATACTCAATATTTTTTTTTCATTCTTTGATGTTTTAAACAGTTTAGAATCAACGGAAATTTTAGCCTTTTTAACAGTCTTTTTAGCGTATAACTTCCCATTATGAATATCCTTCACTAGATAAACACGGCCATAAGATCCAATTCCCAAAATATTAATTTCATCAAAGTCATTAATCGTTCTCTTTGTCAAATCTAATGAATAATCCTCAGATAATGAGATATCAGTTGAATCCTTTTGAATCGAAGTTATAGAAAGTCTACTTCTAACAGAAGATTTTCTTCTAAGAGCTGAGCCTCTTCTTTGTATCAAATGGTTAAGATCGTTAATCAAAACATTATCAGTCTCTTCATCATCAGATTCAGTTATTATAGCCAAATGGTTCATATGCTGAGTTAGATGAATTGTCTGATCATCCGAGGTCTTTATAGTTAGTGGCATCGTTGTGGTTATGCTTATATCTTGAACTTATGGTACAGCATTGCAGTTACCTAATTTGTCATCAAATCTGATGTTAAAGATAAATTTGTATAAATTGTAAAACCTCTCCAATGTCATTAGTATTTTCTGTCACTAAGTTTAAGCCTTTGGTAGATTATTTATTATATTTTAAATTTTTTTTCTGTCAAAGTGAAAAGAAAAAAAAAAAAAAAATCGCTGCAGCTTTAGTGAGAGTCACGTGGAAAATCTCATATCAAATGATTTCAGACCAAATCAGATCAATTTGTGAGAATACAGAGATATTGGATTTGTCTGATAGAATGAATTTCATATCAGTCATTGAGTATTAAAGTTAATCTTTCAAGCTATTTAAGTGTGTGACTGGATTGATTTTAATTTTATATAGTTGAAAAGTTTAATCCGAATAAGTTATGTGCAAAACATTTACAAGTAAACACGTTAAGGCATTATGAATTAGTACTAAATTAATTAAAAGAACTGGGTGGAGGATGTAACGTATTGGGGTCTTAGTGCCAAAGCCATTGCCAAAATTAAGATACCAAATGGGGGTATAAAAAATATCTGTAGTACTACATACGGTTTAGCACACCGTACAGTATGCATGAGAGTTAGCTCATAGTTGAAAGGAATAGGTACTTTAATGTGCAGACAATATATACCCTGTAAGAAGGATAAATGCTCTCACTGATTATTCAATCTTGGGTAATGTCTATGTATTGAATTGATTGAATTGTTACAACATTGTGAATTTAGTATCTATCTTGATGATTCTATTCAATGATAGTTCAGCTAGTCAATTTAATTTCTTTATGCTTTTATATCAGCCTCATTTGATTGTAACCAGTTCATCGCAATCCTCCTTAAATCTTTGGTAATCGTTATCTTCTCTGTGGTGAAAGACTAACACAATTTAAGCACTTTTATAAATTGATTATAAACCCCTGACGCAGTCAAATAATAAAATACGGCTATTGCGTCCGAGGAGCAAGAAATAAGCATCGTTTGAATCGGCCTGTCATATTTCTGCATCAATGCAGTTCAATAAACAAGTATTTCCTTACCGAATTTCGTTAATCAGCAAACAGTCAAATTGGTAATCAGTATGTGTTGAAGTTGAACCAATAGTTTATGGTTTATCTTATTCAACTCCTGGGTAAAATATTAGCCTACAGCTTAATATAATATTTCTAAAAAATTTGACTTTGACAGTGAAGTTCACAATTTTTCTAAGATTCCTAATTCGTAACTTCTGCGGAAGAAAATAAAAAAAGAACTGATTATGCCTCTCTTGTTTCGGTATTGCGGTTCTTTCATTTTAGATAGCCTATTGGCATTAAATACGTCAACTTCTCAAACTTGTTCCACTAAATTTATCATTAATAGATTCAATACTGCTTTCTCCTCTCTTTCTAAACTTCTGAGCTTAACACCATTGCCAACTTCTATTCTTCAAAGGAAACACTAAAGGAAAAAAGAAAAAAAACACTCAAATCTCCGTTAATAACTCTAATTTTTGTGTGTTTTTTTGAAACAAGTTCCCTAATTTTAACCTGCTAAAATACCCTGAAAGAGGAAAAAAATGATTAAAATTTATTAAATTTCTTCGCTGCATTCGTAATAATAAACGTCTTCTAAACTTAAACTATCTAAAAAAAAAAAAAAGTCAAAGAATTTTATTAAATATCCGAATTACTGTCAAAAACGAAAAAAAATGGTACATTTCAAAGCTTCTTTCTTTTGTACCCATTTACCATAATTTTCTTTCCCATTCCTGATTATAGATAAACACCAATCAGCCACTGGGTCATTTGATATATATTTAATTAATATTCCTATCTTTCGTCACGATTGTTGAAATACTCCCAACATACTCCTATTTTTGCTTTTCAAAAGAACTCATTTAACCCAATTTCATCTTCACATTTTCAATCTGCACCACGTTAAAAAAAGCCAAAATATAGCATCATAGAATCGTTCCTAGTGTGCAATACACATAACTCATATAACTTAGCATTAAATAAAACGCCATAACTAAATGATAACGATAGCATTATGTCTCTGATACCGAAAGAATTGGGAAACCTAATAGAAGAGGTTTCCGTTGATATATTACTCAAAGAAAGAGGGTTACCACATGGTAAATATAATGACAAGAATCTTAATGACCTACGTATAGTTTCAATATCATCATCAACTGCATCAATAGCAGCTAGTTTGTTAATGTTCTACACATACCTTGCAATTCATCCTTCAAGAATAAAATTCAGACATCAGTTAATTCTAATACTAATTATATTTGATTTTTTAAAAGCTTTGGCGATTTTGATATTCCCAGTGCTGACATATTTAAGGCCTGATGAAGTTGGGCAAAAGACAATTAATTTCCTTGGATTTTTCACTGCTTTATCAATAGAAGGTGGAGATTTGGCAATTTTTGCATTTGCAATTCATACAATGTTAATCATTTTCCATCCACAAAAAACTGGTGGTTTATATAGGTATAGAAAATGGTATTATGCAAGTACGGTAATATTACCAATAATTTTGGCAAGTTTAGCTTTCATTAATGGAGTTGGTTATAGTGCTTTGGACGTTTGGTGTTATTTACCAGAAAGACCAAAATGGATGAGATTAGGTTTAAGTTTTGGACCAAGATATTTTATCATGATTGCAATCTTATTCATTTATTTTACGATATATTTCTATGTACAAAATCAACTAAAGAAGATGAACAGTCAAAGGAAATCAATTGATTATAATAACTTGCAAAAGAAAAAACCAAGATGGAAGAAATTTTTTGAAGAGAAAATTCTTAGAAATTCAACACCACCTGGACATTTACAAAATCCTCCATTTGATGGTTCAAATATTGATTTCACTTTACAATTACAAATTGAGAATTCTGAACGTTTGAAGACTCGTTATAAAGTTATCTCAAGACAGATGAGAATAATTTTCTTATATCCAATAGCCTATTTTTTCTTGTGGATTTTCCCTGTCATTGGGAATTCTATCAGATTGGCTTTGAAAAGTGTCTATGGAATCTCATGTATTGTTGCATTTGTCAACCCTTTCAATGCCTTTGTCGATACTTTGGTCTATTTGATTCGTGAACATCCTTGGAATTTAACCTATTCCAAAACGACAAGATCACCATTTGCAAAAGTTGAATTAGTTTCATTTTGGAGATATCATTTTAGATTCTTACCGTTATACTCTTTACCAGATGATATAGTAGAACACTATCAAAATCACCAACACTTGAAAAAGCATACCACAGAGTTTCATCAAGATGATACTAATCAAGGACATAAACAACCAAGTTTTGATTCATCTCGGGAGGCAAAGTTATCAATGGAAGCACAACAAAGAACTTTCCAATTACAAGGTAATTCCATGAATCCAAATGAATTTTTAAACTCAGATTATAATAATAGAACTGCCTCCTCTTCAAACACATATAATGAGAGACATTTCTCAAAAAAGCGGATGTTTAATTCAGATGATGATGATGAAGGTGATAGAACTGATGAAGAAGATGATATGGATCTAATGGATTTCTTAAACAAGGGACCACCACCAGTGTGAGTTTACCCTTACTAGTTACATCTTTATGTTAATAAATGCTTCCCTATTTATTCAACTTGTCGCATGAGTAATCTTGAATTTTGATAATATTTCTCTATTTTTTACTATATATACCAACTCTGATTAGCGCTTTCAATTTCTTATACTGTTCAAACACCTGCTCTAATTCATCAACTTTCAAATCTCGAAAATTCTTATCCTCTAATGCTATGCCAAGGTCATTGTCAGATACTTTTTCAAACAAATCGCCATTTGCATCTTTTATACTCAATGATTCTAACTCTTTCACATTCGTATGAGTTATTTTGGACTCTTTCTCCAACGTATGAATACCGTTGATGAGTGGTGTTGCACTTCTTGAACCACCTCCCCATTTGAAAACATACTCATCAACGAAGTTTTTCAACGGATTATTAAAATCACTTGAATTGTTGTTGATTATATCAACAGCACTTAATTGTCCAGGAGAAGGTGAAGTGAATGGGGTAGTGGGGATCGGATTGAATCTGTTGAAAAGTACACTCTTGAAATCAGTAGCAGTAGAGGAAATAAATTCAGAAGGGACTGATAAAAATCCCTTTGATAAAGGTGATGATGATGACGTTTGGTTTATAAAAGGTTGCGTTTTAAGAAATGTTTCAGTTTTCGTTAGTGGTTCACCTGTAAATTCAAATGAACTAACATCAAAAGTTTCCAAAAAGGCTAATGAGGCCTCGAAATTAGTCAAACAGAATAGTTTATCATCTATTAATAGCTTGTTGTTTCTAAAGTTTTTGATAAATTGGAAATTTAAGTAATAATCAACGCTATCCTCTTCATTATGAATGAGTATTGTATATATCAAGAGAGGAAGTAGATTATCTGCATTGACCTCTTTATCCTTTGATCTTAGATATTCTATCAATCTAGTATGAATCTCAACAAGTTCGTTTAATTTTTCCAATGGAGTTTGTGATAGTATTTGTAGATGATCGAATAGTTTAGTTATCCTTTTAAACTCATCATTATTTGTCAAATCTAATTCAATATCCAAAAGTTCATTGTAATTAACATCCTTGATCCGTCTTATCAGCGATATCTTGCCATTTATATACTCATTTCTATGGTTGAATTCAGAAGACTTGTGAAAAAGCTTATCCACCAAGGGTTTAATAACCCTCTCTTCAACGGCTTCCAACCATCTATCATCAACTCCACCATCATCACCATCACCATCCTGATCACACTCACGATAGAACTTCTGGAACAGCGCTACAATTTGCTCATAGCTCAAGGGTTTAGCGTATTTTGGTTTGGTTAGATCTTTCAAGAATTTATTCGTTCGTTGTTGTAGTTTATAAGGAAGCTCTTCTTCATGTTGCTGTTCTTTGGATATTTGACCTTGTTCTTGATCATTTGCAATGGTGCTTAGTGGATCTGAGTTGGATTTAACCTCTTCTTTTATGGTGTTTGCAGGTGCCTTCCGTACCATCTTCATTTGATCACTCAAGTCTCTTTACCAACAGAGCCTTTTATATGCTTCCACTGTCCCAGGGTCTTTGGGTTCTTATCGTTTTATTCGGGTAATTTTTTGACATGTTTTTTAGTTTTTCTAGAAACCTGGAGAAAAAAAAAATAGGTACAAAAGCTATCAAATACTTAAAGAAACTTAATAAATTCCATTAAAATCAATTCAAAAATCCTTCAAAGATTCGTTGTTGAGCTTTGCTTGAATATCTGTCTCCAAAGCCATGAGTATAGTCAAAAAGAAGAGGTCCTTTTCGCCCACAATCGATGACATTCGACAGTTTAACATCAAAAAGTTCAAGCTTTTGACGGATCTTGATTCATTATCTCTTGACTCTTCTTCATCTCCAATTCCCATATCATCATCATCATCATCATCATCACCACATTTATTATCCACATCTCCGTCATTATCTATGGACATTGATCAGCCCTATCATACTCCTCTCAAGGATGAACCAGAGATAATATCAAACATTGATGAATACCTACTCCAGAATCAAAGTGATGAAGATATCTTGCAAGAATCCAGACATCTTATAGATTTGAACTCTCTTGATGAAAACAACATCGTTATACCACATACTATAACCAACAGAGACAAATTCTTAAATGAATCCAGATTTAGCCTGGAAAGGCTGATCTCTAAAAGAGATTTTGCAATGAAATACGGAATCAACCAAGACATTTATGGTAGTCAACAAAATGGTGAACTAAATGGTATAACGAATGATGAGATTTTAAGAGATTGGGGAAACTTAACGCGCTATAGTCTTGTAAAGTACAAAGATTATAAACAACTGATATGGGAGGTTTGGGAAAAGTGGTATTACAACCAGTATAGATTGGATCAATTCTCTAAAAGTCTTTTGGACGATAATGATATAATGATTGATGATGAATATGGTAGAGTTGAAGATGAGAGAACTTCGAGTGGCTATGAAGATCAGAGAATAAGGAACTCTTATGGTGGGTATTATGATGTTACTACATCATCTGATGCTGATCATTCACTTGAAATAATTAAGCATGGAGTTGAGCAATATGATGATAATGATGAAATGGATATAGACTGAAAGTTTTAATAGATATTGTAGAATAACCTACAGAAAGTTGTAGAGATAGTACAATTGTTCATTGTTTGTTACCCTTATGTAATAATATTTAACCGATTAGCAGTCGACAAGAAGAATTTTTAAACATTTAATCATCATCAATGACTATTTTCAGTTTATTCTTCAAAACAAACTCTATATCCAACTCATCTTTAATCTCTTTACCATCTTCATTACTATCACCCTTGATATACAATTTAAACTCTCTTGGACCATTAGTTCCATCACCTCCGTCTAGTTCCACATCGTCATAGATCCTTTGAACAATCTTAGCCTTCAACTCGGCAAGGGTGATATTTTTAGGGATAAGCAATGCAAATATATCATCTCTGTAGTAAAATTTCAACTTTGTAGCTGAAGAAGAGGTGGATGAATTGTTAGAAGTTGTATTTGTTGAGAGTATTGTGGAGGAAGCTTGCTGTTGCAAAGTTCTTGAAGATTCATCCTTAACTAAAGTTTCATCCCCAGGATTAGAGCGATTCGGTATTAACAACTGATCTAGATCATTTTTAATTTCAAATAAATTCTTGACATATTTCGAATGGGAGATGTAATCTGGTAAATTTATTAGTTCTTTAACGTATTCGTTCAAATCTATCTGTCTTTTTTTGGTAATCTTATCAGTGACATAGGTCAAAGGACCTGGTATAAATGGTAAGATTCTTTTATATTCAGATGATCTACCAGCTTCATTTGGGAAAAGTTCTAATAGTTTGATTTGGAAATCATAAAAGTCTTCATAGTATCGACATAAAGAACGCTCTTCACCATTTGAAAACTCAACAAATAGATGAAACCAATAACGTCCATTATCTATATGGAATGAGTCCACTGATGCTTGGAGGATGAAAGGATATGATTCATCATCAACTTGGATTTCAAGAGTTGGATCGAAAGCATTCGCACTAGATATTTGTTGTTGATGATGATGATGATGATGATGCTGCAATTGTTGCAATTGTTGTTGACTATGCCCTTGGGATTGTAACTGTTGCAATTGACTTGCTGATCTTTGACGATATTGACTATTCTGATTTAATGATGAAGAGTTTCTCGAATCATAGTTGTTATTACTAGGACTTGATGTTATATATTCTTCATCAACATTACCCAATGGTATAGAACTTGCCTTATATTTGGCATTTTTATTTTTCCAATCATCAACAGTTGCTAGATTAGAATTATCTATATCAAATTTAACTTCATTACCTGTTGATTGTCCAGTTAAAATATTAATAATACTAACATAACTTACTGGAACCAAACCTGGGCCACCTAATCTATCTATTGGTTTGGCAATAAACCATTCATAATCATGATGTGCACATAGTATAATATTTTCACCAATATGGATGTCTAGCTCATCAGATCTTTCAGCTTTAAAATCGTATAGTACTATGGCATATAAAGTTGTAGATGAAGAATTACCTGATCTATTCGAAGAGTTGGATCCTGTTGATAGTTTCTTCTGAGAGGATGGTGTTTGACTGTGGTGGTTGTTATTAATATACGAATTGCTTGAAGATATAGAACGATGATGAGAAGGATGTTGTGAAGACTGAGATTGAGATTGATTTTGAGTTTGACTATATTGATAGGATTGTTGTAAAGGAGGTTGATTATTCTGATTGGCTATCAATGGTCTTGTTTTACCAAACACTTCAAAATAAGGTACAGGAACCATACCTCTGATATTTTTAGATGGATTACAAGCTTCATACCATTCGGTATCATCTTCATTACCAATAACGTGGAAAAAATCACCTTTTTTAAATTCTAATTCTCCAGGACCCTGTGGTGTATAGTCGTATAAAGCTTTAATGACTCTTTTAGGAGATTGTAGTATGTTATGAGAACTGATTTGAATATCTTGTAAAGATTGTATTGAAGTTGTTTTCTGTTGGTCTTGAATTGGAGAGGATATTGAAGAATGTGCTGATTTTTTATTGTCCTTAAGGGACTTTCTTAGACCCTGAGATATTTTACGTTAGTATCATATGATTGGTTACATCTGTAGGCTGATTTCTTATTATAAAAGATTACTTACTTTAATCATTATGAAAATCTTTCTTCCTTCTAGCTATAAGCTTATATAAGAATATTAAGTATAAATAAATTTACTCAACACAATAACTGAAAGGTGTAATGATGGTATGTTTTGATCTGAAAATTTTCCAGATTATATAGTTTGGTTGTCCAAGTTACCCAATCCTTCTTTGCGAATATGAAACCAATTCTTTTGTCAACTTCTTTTTCCTATTTCACTTTGTTTATTTCACGGTTTGATCTTGTTTCATGTCATAAATTTTTTTTGTTCTAAAATACACTAGAGAAAAGAAAAAATGTTGTCAAAAATTACCCTTTTGGGGAAATTATAATTAATTTAAATTAGGTACCTTAAAATTAAAAACCAATTAGCAAATCCGTTCTAAAACTTACGCTAACTCTTTCAGCGGAAATACTCTCTTTGCTGAGTTTCTCACATGCGTAATTTTAAGTACATTGCCTATTCATATATATATATCATGAACTGAAATTTTGAAGTCGTGTGCCTGAAGGTGAGCTTGTACAACTGAACCAAATCAGCTCCAGATCCACTACAAATAAAAGTTGAAAACAATTGTATAATTCTAACTTTGAAAGAACAGTCTAACCAATTTAATAAGAACAAATTGAACGGGTCTATATTTGATCAAGTCTTTCAAAATGATGAATTCAAATACTTTAAACAGTCCAAACTTCAACTGTAATTTAAACCCAACACTTGTAAACAAGGATGGAGGTTCAAAATGATTTAATAGACTAGTTGACTCGTCATTGATCTCTTGTGTTGATTCTTTATTAAACTCGTTAATTGATTCAATGTTATCAGTAATGATTGCATATGGAATATATGAAGAATTAGCTATTTGATAGTCTAATTTAGAATTAACAGTCCATATGATAAGATTTAAATCTTCTTGTTTAATAGTTTTAACCAGTGATTTAAAATCATTTGATAACGTACTAATGTTAATTATTGATATACCAAAAAGTTTAAATTTATCTGGTAAAGTTTTCGAATAACTAATGAAAAATTGTGCAATACTTGGTGATATTGTAATGTTTACAATTTGATAAAATGGTAAAATGTTATTTTCAACAATGAACTTGTAATGTGATAGTGTCCAAATACCAAATGTTATCTTTTTATACCAATATTCATGTGGTTTAAACGATAGCAGAGCTCTTATTAACCTTGGGAATATAACAATGCTATTTATAGACTTGATATCAAATAACAAATGAATATCATTACCATTGCCATCAGTACCATCGTCATGTTTAATAATCCATTCCAAAACTTGTTCAATGTTTAAAATTGATTCATTTGAATAATTTGGATCTTTATATTTTAAAGATTTCAATTCATCCAATGTAGAATTTGCAATTGTTAAATCTTTGTTAAACAATCTACCAGTTGAAGCATCATGATTTATAACAATTTCACCATCTTTTGTTAGATGTAGATCTAATTCAATTGAATTTGATAGATTTGTTGCAAGATTCCCATTGAAAGCAGATAGTGTATTTTCAAGATACTTGGATTTATATCCTCTGTGACCAATGATTAATGGCGGCATTATAAAATCTTAATCCTGATGATAATGAATGATTATATCTCTAGTTTCTTACACAAGTTTAAATATTTGACTTTAATTAATCAGGGGATTAAATGCAAGGTTAATGCAAAAGTTAGGTAAGCAGACATTTTCCTAAAGCCATAGTTGGAATGTTCTATGATTATCTAATACAACCGCGTTATAGAAAATAGTCCATTTCAGCAATACTCTATTCCATATTTGTATATCACACATGGTAAATAAAAAGACTTTCTATACAAATCTTCATAGTTGTTATTGACTCAACTAGTTAAATGAAGTAGAAATGCCAATTGAATTGTCCATATCTTTTCTATGATTACATAATTGATTTTGTCTTTTGGGTTCCTTTTTTTCTTTTGTTTTAACGGAGACTTTTAAATTTTCTCGCTTTTAATTTCCATTGAATTTTTTCCTTTTTGACAGTTTCTTTTTTAAAATCTTCTACGGTTTTTTTTTTTGTTGATGACTCTGATATTTTTTTTTTTTTTTTTGCTTCATGAAGAAAAATCCTCCGGGAAATTATTACAGAAATCAGTTTTAATCAAGCAAAAAGATCATCTCATCTCGTTTAATCTTGATTCATCATAGTTTATTGATCATTCGTTTCATCTTTTTATTCAGCATATCCTTATACTCAGACAGGATTCATTTTCAAAGTAACATATAGCAAAAGACTCAAATATAAAGAAATGGCGAATTTGATAGAATATTTAACTGCTCCATCATCGCATATCGTGCTTGATAATAAAGCCATTAGTGGTATAACGGGCTCTATTTCAATATCATTTTGGATCATTGTATTCATGCCACAGATCTATGAGAACCATGTTAGAAAATCATCAGATGGGTTAAGTCTATTATTCGTTGTACTTTGGTTATTAGGTGATATATTTAACGTTCTTGGTGCAATTTTACAACATGTATTACCAACAATGATTATATTGGCTATATATTATACTGTTGCAGATTTGGTGCTATTAGCACAATTCTTCTTATATGGTGATGATAAAAAAGTCGATCCAGTTCATTTAAATCCTTCAAATCCATTAAGTGATTCAATTTTCACTGATATTGCTCATGATATCTTAGGTGAAGAAGATTCTTTACTATCATCATCAAACACGTCATACACCGACCTCGAACAACAACAGCAGCAGCAGCAGCAGCAACAAGGCCAAGAGCTCACTCCACATCATAAACACAAGCATCACAAGTCACATCTGAAAAGATTAATTGAATCATCATTAGTCTTTGTCGTCATACTTGCTGGAGTAATAGGCTGGTATATCTCATACAATCCAGACAACGATCCTTCCTCATCGCCAACTGATGATTTGGTTTTCGATCCATTAGCACAGTTCTTTGGTTGGTTATCAGCTGTATTATATCTTGGTTCAAGAATGCCACAAATCTTACTAAATTTTCAAAGAAAATCTTGTGATGGTATCTCATTCCTATTCTTCTTGTGTGCATGTTTGGGTAATCTAACATATGTCATCTCTATACTATCAATTAGTATAGATCCATATTTCTTATTGGTCCAATCATCTTGGTTAACTGGAAGTATTGGAACTTTAGTAATGGATTTTATAATATTTCTTCAGTTTTTTTACTACAATGAACAATGATAAGATTATGCTATATAGATATAAAAGTACATAGATATTATATACACTATCATTTTAGAGAGAAGTTAGAGACTACATATCCGTGTAAAAGAAGTTGGGTTGACCCCGGAAGTATTGATCTATGCAAACTTATGTGTCAAAAAAAAAAAAAAAAAAAAAAAAAAAAAAATTAATAAAAAGCAATAACATTCATTTACCCTCGAAACTTAAAAGAACTTACGTAATCCAGGACGCGATTTTAAAACTTAACGCGTACTTGTCAATTTTAACAAGATCAATAATGACTTGTTCTTTGTATATTTGTGATATAATCCTTTTCCTTGAGTCAAGACATATTTACAACGTGTTGATTTGTGCCAAAAAAGAAGAAAGGTTGGGTTTACAGCGATGTCCTCAACACGTCCAGAGCTTAAGTTCTCAGATACAACTGACGAACGCTCTTTCTACAGGAAGTTTCAATCATTACCAACAAGACCACCTTCCACTATTCGTATTGTTGATAAAGGTGAATATTATACCTGTTTCCAAGACGACGCTTATCTAGTTTGTGATTTGGTCTATAAGACAACTTCTGTCATTAAGAAAGGTCAAGCTGGGGTTGAATTTGTCACGTTATCTCCAGCGGTCCTATCAAATTTACTAAGTTCATTGATTATTGAGAAGAATTATAAAGTTGAGATTTATGATAAAAACTGGTCATTGTTGAAGTTTGCATCTCCTGGGAATGTTGAACAAATTGAAGAATTGCTCATAAATTCAACTGATAATGATATTAATTCATTTGTTCTGTTGGCGTTAAAAGTTATCAATAATTCACAAGGGAAACTAATTGGTTTTAGTTTCTTGAATACCTCAACTAAGCATTTATTTGTATCAGAATTCTTAGATAATGAACTGTATTCAAACTTGGAAAGTTTATTAATTCAAACGGATACTAAAGAGGTCCTACTTGCAACTCCATCGAATATAGATGATCCAGATTATAAAAAATTGACACAAACAATTGATCGTTGTGGTGCAATAATCACTGAAGTAAAACCATCAGATTTTAACAACAAAGACATTGAACAAGATTTGATCAGACTAACAGGTGATGAACTTGTTATATCTACTGGTGAATTATCCCAACTATCAAATGGTTTAAATGCAATTTCTGCTTTATCCAATTACTTGAATCTAATTAATGATGATGTTAATTTCGGAAAATTCGATATATCGATACATACATTATCTCAATTTATGAAATTAGACTCGTCAGCCTTGAAATCATTGAATCTATTCCCATCAAGGCATTCTTCGAACTCTTCTAAAAATTCAAATCTATTCGATTTGTTAAACTATTGTAAAACTAATGGTGGTTCAAGATTATTACAACAGTGGATCAAACAACCGCTATTGAACAAAGCTGATATCAACAAAAGATTGGACTTGGTAGAGTTATTAGTCAATGATACACAACTAAGATCTTCGTTGTTAGAAGATTTGTTGGTATCGGTACCTGATATCAAGAAGTTGAATAAAAAATTGGCTAAATCAACGTCATATAACAGTGGTTTAGAAGATGTTGTTAGAATCTATCAATTTTTAATCAATATTCCTAGTATTTTAGAAATTTTAAACTTAAAACATGATGAACTTTCATCTTCAGTTGAATTACAAGCGTTGATTAAAGATACTTGGATTAATCCATTACAAGAAACTTATCAACCATTGTTGAAATTACAGGAATTGGTGGAAACAACAGTCGATTTGGAAAGTTTAGATCATCATCATTTTATTATCAAGCCAGATTATGATGAAGTATTATTGGATCTAAAATCACAACTTGACTCAGTGGAGCATCACATCAAATCAATTCATCAACAAATTGGTGATGAGCTGAACCTTGATATTGATAAAAAGTTAAAATTAGAACAACATCAAATTCATGGATGGTGTTTAAGATTAACAAGAACTGAAGAACGTTCAATTAGAGGTTTGAAAAAATATATTGAACTACAAACAGTGAAAGCTGGTGTTTTTTTCACAACATCACAATTAAAGGAATATTCATCTCAAAGTTTCCAATTGCAACAACAATACAACAAGCAACAATCTTCTCTAGTCAAAGAAATTATATCGATAACCGCAACATATTCTCCTGTATTGGATAAAATTTCAGAAATCTTATCAAACTTGGACGTTATTGCATCTTTTGCCCACGTCTCTTCATATGCTCCAATCCCATATACAAAACCTATACTACATGAATTAGACTCCCCAGATCGTCAAACCATTCTACATAATGCGAGACATCCTTGTGTTGAAATGCAAGATGAAATATCATTCATTGCCAATTCCATTGAACTAGTTAAAGGTTCTAAGGAATTTTTAATCATTACAGGTCCAAATATGGGTGGGAAATCAACATATATAAGACAAGTTGGTTCGATCTCTCTAATGGCACAGATTGGTTGTTTCATTCCAGCTGATGAAGGATCTGAATTGAGTATATTCGATGCGATTTTAGCAAGAGTTGGTGCAGGTGATTCACAATTGAAAGGTGTTAGTACATTCATGGTTGAAATGTTAGAAACAGCATCAATCTTGAAAACTGCAAGTGAAAACTCATTAATTATTATAGATGAGTTAGGTCGAGGTACTTCAACTTATGATGGGTTTGGATTGGCTTGGGCAATTAGTGATTTTATATCAAGCAAGTTGAAAAGCTTCACATTGTTTGCTACACATTTCCATGAGTTGACCAAATTGGCTGATAAAAATCCTAATGTTGATAATTTACATGTCGTGGCACACGTTGAAAATGGTACTACTTCTACTACTGCAACAACTACTCCTGGTGATTCCGCTGAGAATATCACACTCTTGTATAAGGTTGAACCTGGTATTTCTGATCAATCGTTCGGTATAAACGTTGCTGAAGTTGTTAAATTTCCTAAAAAGATCATAGAGATGGCAAAAAGAAAAGCATCCGAACTAGAAGAGTTTAAGAATGATGATGATGACGAGAATTCAAAGCGGTCTAAAAGGCTTTCTGATAAAGAGATATTGGAAGGTTCTGAAATTTTAAAGAGATTGTTGAAAGATTGGAAGAATAAAGTAGATTTAGATAAGGTTTCAAATGCTGAAGCTGTAGAAATCTTACAGAACTTAGTCAAGGAGGATTATAAGACTGAGATTGAATCTAGTGAATATGTTAAGGAGGTGTTGACTTTATAAGGTATAAATAAATATATATATATACATTATATATAGAGACGTCATGTATTATTAACCTTTTATCATTCTACATAATCTTGCAAGTCGACACAGTATGTATATAACGTTCATAAAGTATCAATATAATGCTATTGATATGCTCTATTCTAGCTATCTTGAAGGTAAGTCTACTTTTGGTTCAACTCTTGATGCTTTTTAACAACATGTTCAATCAAGTGATAAGCTATGGCAGTGCTTGGTGGTATAAACCAATCTTTTTTCAGTTTCTTGTAAATCATATCACTAATCTCTTCAGTGTCAAACCACTTGGCATCTTCCAATTCTGGATCATGACCTAGATCAATAATCTCATTGAAATTGTTGAAATCCACTGTAGCAATACAACCAATCATCAGATTTGCCGGATATGGCCATGGCTGAGATTTAATAATTTCAATCTTTGAGGCCTTAACACCAGTTTCTTCCCAAACTTCTCTTAAAGAAGCAATTTCTATAGTTTCTGAAGGTTCCATAAACCCAGCTATACAACTGTACATCTTACCTGGGAATCTTTTACCACGACCCAATAAAATCTTATCAAATGATTTGTTTGTAATGGCAGTTATAATGACGGCATCAGTTCTTGGAAACGATATGTTTGATACTGGGGCAGTTTTAACAGGACATCTAATGTCTAAAGATGAAGAACATTTCAATTTGGTACCTCCATGAATTCCAGAAGTTGGTGAACCACAACCAGCACAAAATTTATTTCTATTCAACCAATCCAAGTACATTTTACCATGAGAAAAAATCGATGAATCAAAGTTCGACAATCTGAATATATCATTTCTATCCTTAACCAAAGTGAAAGTATCATCTTCATTCGATACTCTTGAGTCATATTGTTCAGTCAATTCAACATCATTTGAAATATCAACAGCAAAATATGCAACACCTTGATAAGTCTTATACTTTAATAGCTGATCATCATCGTTTACTTTAACCCTTTCATCAACACCTAAAAAAGTGAACTTTAAATCGTTTAGTTTCACATCCTCCTGTTCATTCCATTCGACCCATTTATCTATTAGGATTTTTCCAAATGATTCATAATTTGAATAATACAACGATACATCATTTTTCAACTTTCCACTAACATCATCTTTATATTGTTTGATAAATCCATATGGAGAATCACCTTTGAAGACAACAATTTTGGTTAAAGGATGAGTAATAGCCTTCTTGATGAAAACCGCATCATCTCTTAAGAATGAAAACCTATTGACAGTATCCTGTCCAAAAAAAATATAATCATCGAGGAATTCTACCGTTGATTGTTGCTGTTGTTGCTTTGAATTGGTGGTAGCGACGGTTGATAATGGCATTATTTGTCGTTCTAGTTGTATCAGACGTCGTAATGCTTTGCTTTGGATAGCTGATGGGAACATCTGGTAATGTTCAGCAGCTGTCTTTATGAAATATACCAAACAATATGTAAAACAAAAGCGGGCAATATGAATATTTGATTAGATTGAAATACTTACTAAGCTTTTTTGTCAATTCTCGGAGTGAAAATATCTGGTTATTTTAAAGTAAAAACTGTGGAGTAAAACTGAAAAAAAAAAGGTCAAATCGGCAAATGATTGTAACTATAGAAACTATTCAAGTAAATATTCTTGAACGATTGAAATCAGAATAATGTAAATAACTGAATAGAAAAAGAAAACTGGAAAGGAGAGAGAGAGAGAGAGAGAGAGAGAGAGGGAGAGAGAGAGATGAAAAAAGCTTAGAGGATCAAGATATAGATTGAAAGTATATAGACAAAGTGATGTAAATGATAAGGTACAAGGTGAAAAGATCACAAATGTATTATATCGTAAAAGTCTCATCATATATAGT
Organism: Taiozyma peoriensis; assembly: GCA_030574875.1. Lineage (NCBI taxonomy): Eukaryota > Fungi > Ascomycota > Saccharomycetes > Phaffomycetales > Wickerhamomycetaceae > Taiozyma > Taiozyma peoriensis. Next base: position 67,945 of record JAJMFM010000066.1, read on the forward strand.
ATATATAGATATATCTAAGTTGTAATTTTATGCACGAAACGACTAGTTCTGAAAAGTAAGAAAAACTCAAACTATAACCAATGGGGATTACCTTGACTAGTTTGATTATTTATCTGTTTCTGTTGTTGGGGTTGAACTTGTTGTTGTTGCTGTGGGGATGACGATGATTGTTGAGCTTGAGTAGACTTGGAATTAGTAAACCCATTCTTTGTCTGCTCTGATGTCCAATTTTGAGTTCTAACTTTAGAAGTTTGTAACTGACCTCCTCTTGTACCTTGTTGTAAACGACCAACATTCCATGATGCTATTGGTTCAAAACTAGGATCATGAGATTGTTGTTGTTGCTGTTGTGACTGTTGTTGCTGAGCTTGTAGTTGGGCTTGTTGTTGGGCTTCTTGTTGTAGTAGTTGAGATGGTTGACTAGGATCAGGAGTACCAACAGCAGCAATTCCAGAGGCTGCTACAGATGGTTGTTGGGAGCGATGCTGGAGTGGTGATGGTTGTTGTTGCTGTTGTTGCTGTTGGGCCTGAAGTGCTTGTAGTTGCTGTGATGATGTTAAAGGTTGTTGTTGTTGTTGTTGTTGCTGCTGTTGTTGTTGTTGTTGTATTGGAGATGTGGATGATTGTTGAACTTGACCTGCTGTGGCTTGGGTGTATAGTTGTTGATTTGAAGCTTGTTGTTGCTGCTGTTGTTGTTGCTGACTCTGGTTCTGAATTTGACTTTGAATTGGATTCGATAAATCAGGTTGAGCTAGATTTTGTTGTGTCTGTTGCTGCTGTTGTTGTTGTTGTTGTTGTTGTTGATCATCACCAGCTGGTTTTTCACCATTTTCACCCAATTTTTTTTGAGCCAATTGTTGCTTTTGCAAAGCCCAATCAAATATATAATCATATCTGTAACCTTCTCTTAAAAACAAATCTCTAAATAACCTTCTTAAATAAGAATAATCAGGTTTATCTTCAAATCTTAAAGATCTTGTATAGTTTAAATAATGAATAAATTCAATTGGTAAACCTCTACCTAAGATTTCCGCAGGTGTTGACATTTTCTTTTCCATAATACGATCATATTTTTGTCTTTTAGTTGCAGCTTTTAATCCTTGCCATGGCAATGAACCTCTGCAAAAATAAATTAAAACATAACCTAAACTTTCTAAATCATCTCTTCTTGATTGTTCAATACCTAAATGAGTATTTATACTTGCATATCTTGCAGTACCTGTTAAATTCTTATTTTCTCTATATGGAATATGTAAATGAGATCTTGGATCTCTATATTTTTTCGCTAAACCAAAATCAATAACATTAACTTGAGCACCTCTTTTACCAATACCCATAAGGAAATTATCTGGTTTAATATCTCTATGAATAAAACATCTTGCATGAAGATATTCAATACGACACAATAGTTGATCTGCTAGTAATAAGACTGTTTTATAACTAAACTTTCTGTTACAATAGTTAAACAAATCTTCTAATGATGGACCTAATAGATCAATAACCATGGCGTTATAATCACATTCAGTACCATACCATCTTACAAATGGTATACCAACACCACCACTTAGGGCTTTATAAACTCTTGCCTCATATTCTAACTGAGGATGTCTTGCAGCTATACTTTCTAATTTAATAGCAACCAGCTCACCACTTATTATATTAGTACCTAAATAAATATCACCAAATGATCCACTACCAATCTTACGGCCAATACGATATTTTCTTCCAACTCTCAAATCCATGTTGGTATTAGTATCAGTCATAATGAGATTTGAAATTGATTGATTGATAAAAAATTGTTCTTCCTTTGTTTAAAAAATGATTTTATTTCTATATAAGAGAGTGATTTATAGATCAACTTTGTCTAAATGACTTTCAAAAGATGTCTTGTTTGAAGATATTTGTAATGATAAGATCAATTCAAACGTGTTCTATGCTGATTAAATGCTGATATATGCTAATGATAATTTTATGATTTGATTTAGTAATTGTACAATGTTGATAATCAACAAAACACAAACACAAAATTATAGCCGAGGGGTAAAAAGATAACACAAAGGACAAGTGGATGGAGCAAAGACAGGGCTGAATCTCTATGTTTATAAGTGTAATAATATAAACGAATCAATAAGATGTAAATACACCAATAACCAAAGGTATATAAATCTCAAGTTAAAGAGAGATCAACTGATTAAATTAAATTAATTACGTAGCACAAAGTAGTTTGAAAACACTAAAACAACTAATATTTCTTCTTCCTTTTTTTTTT